>PVJI01003998.1:0-108782 GCA_004026765.1 Micronycteris hirsuta
GCCAAAGGCCTAGCTAGCACACAACACGTCCTTGATACAGGTTGGCTGCTGTTATATTATCTTTGGACCTGAAACAGTAATGACCTTGGGACCCAGCCACAATCAATAATGGGCACAGGCGCAAAGATGTTTTTCTTAATGGGCACATAATCCGCAGCCCCGGAAAGGCTGCAGGGCGTGGCAGCAGGGCAGACGGACAGATGAATGGGTGGACGGGTCCCGGGGAGAAGGGAAAATTCCTTTGCGCCCTATCAAACGTGGTTCTGTAGGGCCGGCTGCACAGCAGACGCTCAGAAATCCAAAAAAAGCCCCGAAAGAGGTTCTCGAGCCACAACACAAAGACTCAGAGACGTCCGCTGGAGTCGTTTATAACCAAAAATCACCCAGGAGGTGCCTGAGTGTGCATCAGTAAGTAAGGAGCAGCACAGTCAGAAGGTGGAGTTCTATAGAAATAAATACAGAAAATAAGGATGCAGGTATTTCTCTACAGACATGAAAAATTCTTCTTAATATACCATCCATAAAAAAGAGTAAAAGGTAAAAAAAAAAAAAAAAGTAACCATGCATGGTACAAATTCATTAAAAAAAAAAAAATACAACAAACCCATGGTATGGGAGTGTGTATATGTAGAAAAAGTCTAGAAAAACGCACTCCAGGCATTATCAGCGGTTATTGCTGGTATAAAAATTCAGATGACTTAATCTTTTTTTTTTTCTTCTGCTTGTCTACATACTCTCATTTTCTCTGATGGCCACATACTCGCAGGTGACGCCTGAATGGCAGGGGTTAGGAGTGCAGACACCACACAGCTGCAAATCTGCTCGCAGCATTCGACTCCCCGGAACTAGCTAATAACCCAGATGCCCCTCAATATCAGCAGGGGACTGGTTCCCGGAGGACGTCCAGTCCCCTACGTAACACGGTGCAGACCAGTGCACGCAGCCGGCCCTCCACGTCCGCGGGCCTCCAGCCACGGGTGGAAACCGTACAGTTGTTTATCGGGGGACACCCACACAGCTCGTGGGCCTGCGTACTTCAGGGGTCCATTGTCATCGCTGCATTTCTTAAAAGAGGAAAAGACATTTAAAAAAAGCATAAATCAAGACAGAAGAAACGCGTGGGCAGGAGCTTCCTGGGCCTCAGCTGTGTGGCCACGAGCAAGGGGCCTGCCTCTCTGGACCTCTGTCCCCTCCTCTGGAAAAGGGTGACCAGTCTCCCTGCCCTGCTCACCTCCGAGGTGTCTGGAGACCAGGGACAATGAGGAGCTTTAAAACCTGCAGGTGACGCCAGCTGGTGGTGCTTTTACCCCCCAGTGACAACTAGGAGGGCCCCAAGGAGATGCTCACAGAACGAAGGGGAGCTGGCCCCTGTCAGCGGGCGGGGGGCTGTCAGGTGTCAGGTTTAGTGGACAGAGCTCTGTGGTTGGGCCAACCTCAGACTGGCTTCCTTCATCCCTGTCACACAAGAGGCATAAACTTCCACCCTGTTTCTACACGCTGCTTGGGTTTCGGAGACGGCAGGACCCTGCTCTCAGATTTCCCTGTCAAACACCGGTAGTTCTAGTCCTCAAAATCAGGCATTTGGTGCAAAGAAGAAAGCCAAGTGGAGGCCGACTTCCCATTATTTTAAGTAGAAAAATTATAAAGCATCACAGGTCAGCTCCGAACTCCACACTGACTTCCTAAATTGTAACGGAAATATACCAACGCTCTGTGGATACATAATAAACGAGGGGGCGAAATGTCTGTTCGAACAGCCCCCCCGACCCCCAAACCGTCGCTGGCAGCTGACAGGAACCACGCGGTACGCAGGGCCGTGAGCCTGGGCGCCCCTAGTCCTGCCCTGCCGGCGATGCCGGCCCCACCGAGCCTGCGCAACCTCCGCGAAAGGTCCGCACCTGATCCGACAAGCCCCCCACCCGTGTCCAGAATGCACCAGAGACTTCCCAGCACGTCCTTTTGTTACAGCCGCACCGAGTTTTGGAGACACAAGCGTGTTGTTTTACATATAAAACAGTGGCTAAGAAACGTGTGGAAAGACGCAAACCTTCTAGGAAGTCCGGGTTTTAGGAACTGAGAGGCATTAATACCAGGGCAAAGTCAGTGGGGGAGACGTTGGCTGAGCAGGACCGGGCAGCCCCAGAAAACCCAGGGCCCTCTGGGGAGCGTGGTGGGGGGAGGGCTTTAAAGGGCCCCCTTCCTTGGTGCTGCCACTGAAAGAAATCCTCACGTGGCAGCCACCACGGTGGTCGTGACAGCTTTACTGCCATGAGTCACAAGAGTAGCCGCCGCTCACCGAGCTCTCCCCTGTGCCGGTGCCCCGCAGGGATTAATTCACTTAATCCCCATAACGACTCTGTGAGCTAGGTACTGTTATTATCCCCACTTACAGACGGGGAAACTGAGGCACGGAGCGGTGAGGAACTCGCCTGGAGTTCTGCACCTTGTAAGCAGCAGAGCCGGGAATCGAGACCAGGCAAGAGCGCTTTCGAGCTCCTCCCTGCCCTGAACCACTGCCACTGCCCCTAACCGTGGGGACACTGTGCAGAAAGGGGGTGCAGGGGACCCGGAAGCCGCCCTACTTCACTTTCTCCTTGCCCCGGCCCTTGCCCTCCAGGCGATGCTGAGAAAAAGCTGAAGCCCTCAGCCAGGCCAGAGGGGCCTCAGGCGGGGGAGTGGGGGAGGGGGTGCAGGCGGGCGGCACCCTTACCCACAGCTTCCCGTCATAGTAGTAGGCCCCCAGCAGCTTCACGATGTAGGGGTGGTGGCAGGTGGCCAGGATCTCGATCTCCACCATGTAGTCCTCCAGCTCCTCCTCGCTCTTGGTCTCGATCACTTTGGCGGCGGCCAAGTCACCCGTCTCCTTGTTCTTGGCCTGCAGAGCAGAGACAGAAGGTCAATCAGGCCTGCTCGGCAGGAAACAGACCCCTGGAAGCAGCTCAGAGAGGCCGCGGAGAGTGGACACAGAGGCCGGATGTCCAGCTGGGGGACTGAGGGCTGACGCGGGGGAGACACCGTCCCTGACAATGGCCCGTGCTCCCAGCGTGCGTGAGAAACAACGTCCCGTGCTAGATGATCCGATGCATATGTTAAAAGTCGGACACAGCTGAGGTAAATAAAAATACCCAAGCGGCCCAGCTCTGCAGATACCAACAGGGAAAGACTGTGGAGATGTTCCATAAAAATTCCAAGTCACTGAACAATAAACATGGTACTTGTATACAAAAGTGGGGAAAAAGACGCTTTCGTGAATGCTCATGTGCATGAAAATGCATGGAAAACTCTGGAAAGACACTGCCTGACAGCAGGCAGGGGGAGAGGCAAAGGGCCTTTCACTCACGCGTGTCTTTGTATGACTTCATGAAATGATACACATTAAACTGGAAATGAAAGGGGGCTTCAGTAAGTGCCCACCAGTGACACCAGAAGTGCTTCTTAGAAGGCATTTCACGTGGGTGTAACAACTGTTTCTCACTTGATGGAAAAGAAAAAGAGAATGTCACACCTACGGGGATGGCTGTCATTTTTTTTTTAATGACAAAGAAGTGCTGGTGATGATGTGGGCCCACTGGGACCTTCGTGCATGGCTGCTGGGGGTGTCAGACGGAGCGGCCACCTCGGCCACCGTGGGCAACAGCCTGGCAGCTTCTCAAATGGTGGAACGCAGAACCAGCCTGTGGCCCGGCAGTGCCAGCCCTGGGTGTACAAATGTGCGAAACACTGAAAGCCAGGGTGGGGCCGACAGCCACCCAGCAGCACCGTTCACAGGAGCCAAGAGGTGGGAGCCATCCAGGGGTCCACCGGCAGATGAACGGATCAACAAAATGTGGTCCAGACAGTCAGTGGAATATTATTCGGCCTTAAAAAAAAAATTCCGACCCGTGCTACACCATGGATGAGTGGGGGGAAGACATGATGCTACGTGAAAGAGGCTGAGCACAGAAGAACCAATACAGTATGAATGAGTCCACTCATGACAGGTCCCTCTGATAGTCATCAAATCCAGAGCCCAAAAGTAGAATAGAGGTCACCAGGGGCTCCTTCCGGTGCGGGGGGAGGGGGCGGGGGGAGAGTTAGCATTTAATAAGGACAGAGTTTCTGTTTGGGATGATGAGAAAGTTCTGGAGACGGAGCGTGGGGCAGGCTGGGCAACGTCGCTGCTCTGTACACTTAGAAATGGCTACAGCAGCCAACTGCATGTTTTACATATTTTACAAGGATTTTAAAATGAAAGTGAGAGAGAAATCACCGGGTAAAGGACACAAGCAATTCCACCCACGGGAGCTGGTGTCCCAGAAAAGGGAGCAGAACCCACGGTCCCCTCCAGGGGTGGTCTCATGAGCCCCAGGGGGCTGCTGCATCGCCCCGCGTGCCGCTCAGGACTCTAGCGGTTATTCAGAGAGCGCTCCTTCAGGCAACATGGGCCCAAAATGCCAGCCGCGCATCCGGAGCCTTTGACAGGCGATTGCCGAGAAGCAGGCTGCCGGGACGCCACGAGCAGCCGCGTTGGGCTCTGCCAAGGTACCTCCCTGGGGACGGCAGTGTTAGGTGGGATGGGTAGTAAAGGGAGGCGGAGGGAGATGCGCCTCGCCCACTGACTCAGCCACCCTAGGCTCGGTCTGATAGGATTGCCAGGCGTTCCAAACATCACAGGCAGGGAGAGAGCAGCGGGAGGGGTGTCCTTGAGCCTCCGCGCTGGGAAAGGGGGTCCCTGCAGCAATCTCACCGAGACAAAGAGCCGTTCCTGGCTGAGAAGGAAAGCCTTTGTAGCTGTACATTATTCCCAAGGTTAAGAAAGGGGAGAGGAAGGACGAACTGACGAAAGTATATGACCTCTGAACCCCGACAGTCAGGCACACTCGGGTCAGCTGAGTGCCCACCTGTAGCCGCGGCTCAAGTGTATAGAACAAACTTACTAACAACTGTATTTCCTCTACACGTGGGGTATTCAGACCAGCCGGGTGCCTGCTTGCAGCTTTGCGCTCACATGTTTTTCATAAATAAACCGGTTATCTCATTTCCACTGTATGCGTTGCCTCTCGTGTGAATTCATCTCTGGCAAGCAAGACAAGCACGGAGGAGAGGCGGGGGGCCCCCTGACCCAGTCTCCCCGGTAACCACAGCACAGGCCACTCTGGCCTTACAGGACGTGACCCGATCCACTGGAAACACCCAGCTCCCCAAGGACGACGATGGGCACTCGCGTCACCTCACACGATCATTACAGTGACCAGCACCTCAGTTTCCCCATCCTACAGACAGGAAAGTCCAGGCTTGGGGAGGGGACATGACTGGAACTAGGGTAGTGGCATCAGAATGTGCATCTGGTGCCTCTAAGTCCTAAGACTGCGCACTTTGCACTGCTGTACAGGGGCTCCCTGTCGGCCCCAGAACCCAGAAGCCTCCAAGACCAGACACCAATAGACACAAGAGGTCTCAGGCCGGCTGGGCACAGAAGTCCTGCCCCTGGCCGCAAGGAGCTCAAGGTCCAGCTAGAGAGACCCACCCGCAGAGCCGGTGGGGAGAGACAGGGTGCTTCTGAGGACTGGGTGGAAATGGGACATTAAGTCTTGCCAGGGAGCCTTCTAGAAGGGAGTCATGCCAAGAGGCACTTGGTACATTCGCTTGTAAATTTTTTCTCAGTTTAGGTAAATGTTTCAGTTAATTGAGTTGCAAAGTCCACACTTATGCACGGGCCCACTCTGCACGGGCCCTCGGTTTACATGTCAACGTGGGCTAATTCGTGTACTTCCTCAACGACCCTACCATGCAGGTGTGATTATTCGCTCCTGTCCAGATGAGGAGGCTGAGGCAGAGCCCTCAGCGACTCTTGGTGACACAGCTGGGTCTGGAACGCGGGCGGTCATCCTCCCCCTCCGTCACCCAGAATCTATGAAACCTCACCGAGAATCTATGAAACCTTCCCCGTCCGGCCCAGGAGCCCAGTTCGGGGGCAGGGTTTTCACACGGGGCCATTCCCTGGGCTCAGTCCTTGTCCTAGAATTCACCCAGGGTGGCGAGCTCTCCCCTAATTCAATTCTGGAAGCTTCTTCAGAGCCCCATCAGTTAGGCAGTCAGGCTCTCTGTCTGTGTGTCTGTCTCCCTTACGGGTGCACACACATCCCTTAACTGATTATGCACGTGTCCCACTCGAGGGCCAACAACACATCCTGCCTCACTGCACACAACCCCCCTGCGAACCTGAGACACACTCGGAGGGCTCCGCCGTGGCCTTGACCAGGTGGGCAAAGACCCGCCCTCCCTTGCCACCATTCACCCCTCACTGCTGAGGGCTGGTGAAGGAAGCTGCCTAGAACCTTTTTCTGGGTTTCCTGACAAGGGGTGTCTTGTCCTGGAGGTGGGGGCAGGGGTGGGGGTGCAGGCAGGGTCCTTTTTCCAGGATTGCACAAAACCCACTTTGCCCGCCACCCTGAAAGCCCGTGCTGACCACAGGGCCGGGCCTCCCTGAGGCAGGGCTGCGGCCGCCACACTGAGCAGCACACCGCGGCCCAGCCCCTGGCTCAGGGTCCGGAGGCCAGCGCCGGCCAGGCAGGGGTGAGCGGCGGCGATCGTGGCACACCGTGACTTGGCCAAAATCGAAGTCTTGAAAAGCCTGGCTGAGACAGCAACCCATCACCTGCAGGCCCCAGAGGACGTTGCCACGGCAGACGGTGAAAAGTGACTAACGCTGCGCAAGCACTCGTGTGCCGGGGCAGCCGCACCTGCAATTTCTCACTTCGCCACCCAGCCGGTGCTCAGGGATAAATGTCAGCAGTTTACAGATGAGGACATTGTGATTCAGAGACACACAGTGGTTTGTCTCAGGACACACAGCAACGGTGGCGGGGGGTGGGTGGTGAGGGCTAGATCCAAACACTGGCCCTGCTTGGCCAGTGCCCAGGTCCCGGCTCCGGCTCCCTTTGCTAAAGATAAATGACAACCACAGTGGACAGCAGGCTTGGCAGCTGGGCTACTGCAACTGCCCCAACTCCATCTGCCCACAGGCCAGCGGGGCAGGTGTTGGCCGTCGGGCTCCGAGAGGCATCAGGACCCACCCAGGACTGATCTGAGGCCTCCGCTAAGCTGCCACGAGTCAGCTTTTCCCCTCTCCCTTCACTCAGCCATTATTTAGTGAGCCCAGGTTTTCTAGTGAACAAGACAGTTTGTGCCTAGAGGGCATCTGTGGGCCAGCATCCAGGCCCTCCCCTGAGGCAGAGCTAACCCACCCTCATGCCCAGACCAGAGGACAAGAATTCCACCTGTCTCTGCAGGGGGCAGGTGACTCGCGCTGGCCAATCAGAACACAGTGACAGGCTCAGGGATTGGGATGGGAGCAAGTCAGCCAACGAAATGCAGCAACATTGCTGAGACCTCCACGGAGAGAGTGTCCTGGGCCCTGCTGTCCAGCAGGCCTCCAGCACTGCCCGAGGCAGGCCTGGAGCTGCTCGGCCATCCCTGCCCCCAGGGGCGCCTGGAAATGCAACTAACTGAGCCCAGAATTGAAGCAGCAGAGCCTAGAGAGGATGACAGAGGACACCGTTTGATCCCCTCCATTAATTTTTATGCCAAGGAGATACTACTACTAGGAGCCTCAAGTTACATAATAAGAAAACTGATGCTCAGAGAGGTCAAGTCACTTGCCCAAAGTCACACAGCAGGTAAATACAGAGCTGGGAGTTGAATCCGGGCCTGTGTGCCTTCAAAGTCCATGTTCATGACCTCCTTGCCAGAGGTGCCTGTAATTCTGCAAAGGTCCTCTCTGGGCCTCAGTTTCCCTCTCTGCACAGGAGGAGGGTGGGGGAGTGATGTCCAAGGTCTCTGTGGTCATCTTGGCAAGCGGGCAGCTCTTGGAAAGCTAAGGGTGGTCCAAGTGGACAGGGCACCCGTGGGAGGTGACAGGCAAAAAGTCACATCAAGAACAAGCGGCTGTCTGTGCCCTCTGACGTCCGTCTCTCCCACTGGCTGAGGCCCAGGGAAGGGCTGGCCAGCAGTGACGACCGCCTCAGTCCACACCCTTGAGAGCAGACACAGTGGCCACTTGTGTGTCCCAGCCCAGGCACCTCTGTGGGAACAATCCTCCCCCTTGTGCGGCTCTGGGCCCAGCCAGGAGGAGGTGGGGACGGCCCTCCCTGCAGGCAGCCCTGCCCCACCCAAGGGGCCCAGCCTGCCAGGGGCTGGAGGCTTCCCAAAAGGCAACCGTGACAGCCAGTAGGGGACAGCCCCCAGGCCCTCCCCTTCCCTCCTGGCTGGTGGCTGATCACTGTGTCCCCTGCCGCCTCCTCTCCCTCCTCCAGGGAAAGAGCTGATGTCACAGAACTTATGAACCAGAAAGAACATCGGCTGCACTCCTAAACCCCAGCTGCCCAACACCCACTCTGCGGATGAGGAAACGGAGTCCACAACGGCGACTGCCATGGCCAGAGCCCAATCGCTGACAGCCGCCTCATCCGCAGAACGGGAGAGCAGCCCCCATTCGAGCAGAGTAAATAAGAAGGCAAGACCCCACAGGGGACGGATTCTCGGGGGCAGCTCGGGCCTGGGAAGCGGCATGGAGATGAGGCCTAAAGAGGAGAGCAGGGGACCTGGACGGCACCCATCTTCCTGGCCACTCACAACCCCAGTTTCCTTCGGGAACCGCCTCACCCTCACTCTTGGTGCAAGGGATTCATGAGGGGCTGAGCTCACCTGGCCCAAGTGCACGGCCCAGGCCCAGGCCCAGGCCCAGCCACTCAGACCAAACCCTCTCAGTCACGACCAGTGGTTCAGACATGCCATGTGACCCAAGACAGGCCAACAGGGTTGTTCCTATTAGTTTTTTGGTTTGTTTAGAATTTTGCTTTTCCTTCCTCAAGGGTAGCTACACTGGCAGAAGGAAGTCTGGAGGGTCTTGCAGCCTATCTTGCCACTCCTTTGGAGAGCCTGCCTGAGGATGAGGCCAAAACAAGGAAGCAGGGCCCACACTGGAGGAGGGCAGGCGCGGAGGGTCTGTGAACACCTGGAGCCAACTGTTCCTGAAGCCGGAACTGCCCTCAGAATTTCCAGTTATGTGAGCCCATTGGCTCCCTTCCTGACTTGTACCATTGTCCATCAAAGTGGAAATCAGCTCCTGATGATTTAAGGCCAGCAAATAAATTCAAAAAGGACCACAAAAGAAATGTACTAAGGTCATGTTCACATTAGTCCATTACAATGGCAAAAGTGGAAATAACCTTGCTATTCAACTGTAAGACTGTGGTGGAATTAAGTTGGTGGCCTATTAAGCAACCCTTTAAAGTAATAAATAGCAAGAAATAGTAACGAGAGAAAATAATTAAGCCAACAGAGAATAATAAGTCAATAAAGAAGACTAATAAAATTATAGCTCAGTTATAACTTTGGGAAAACTGTCAGCACCTGTGCACAGGGACGAGCTGAAAACACAGCAAAAGGAATGCAAGTGGCTTTCAGAAGGTAATTTCACCCAGTGACATCTGGCAATTATCCACAGGGGCCCCAGGGCGGACAGACTGGGGCTGGTGCCCCCCACGTGACCACTGCACCTTGCCCTTGTCTGTTCTCTCGGGAACACACTCAGTCTGAGCCATCCCATATGGCAGCCACGGGCCACGCCGTGGCCGTGTAAATGCTACGAAATTAAAATTTTACTTCCCCTGTTGCATTTGCCACATTGCAAGTGCTTAATAACCAGCCGCGTGTGGTTAGTGGCTGCCACATGGAAGAGAGCAGACACGGAACACTCTCATCCCTGCAGAAAGTTCCAGCAGGCAGCTTTGCACGTGAGGCTGTACCTAGCAAACACCGCATCCTCGCCGACGTAAGAGAGCATCCCAAACCCACTCCCACGGCCCAACCCCAGCCTCAGAAACGGGTATTTCCTTTTCTGGGAAGAGGCAAAGCGCTGGGTGCAGAGAGGGGGAAGAAGAGGCGCAGGCGGGATCTCTTGCCGGTGAGGTCTCCTAGCAACCAGGCGCGAGGGACGGCTCCCAGCTGACCTGTCAGATGAGCAGCCTGGGCGTATGGGTCAGAGCCAAAGAATGGAGCAGTCAAGGCTAAAGGTTTCTATTTTCCCTGTCCTCTGGATGCTGGACTGCCGGGCCAGCCATGTGTCAGATGCGGTTCAGGCCACCGGAACGGAGGAGGGGCTTGGTCTGTGTCCCAAAATATACAGCAGTGGCGTTCCGGCGCAGTGACGACGACTGCCAATTGCGGGAAAGGCTTGGCCTCTTTTAAGGAGGGAGGAAATCTGGCCCCAGAGGCAACCGGGGTCACAGCAGAACTGGCTTCATGCATGGAAGTCAGGCAGGGTGCTCCAAGGGCAGCGGAGAGCCGGGATGGGCGGCCCGTGCATCCTGGGTTCAGAGTCCCAAAGCGCCCGGGGTTGGCAGGCGTGAGTGAGTCACAGAGGGGAGCTGTGGGTGCACCACGGCGTGGCCTTCCAGACACTGGAGTCCTTGTGGGCCTGAGGATAGGGCAGGCCTGCCAAGGCCCGCTTTAGTCTCTTGGGGCAGGAGAAGGAGCACCCAGCCCTTCCCCAGCAGAAGTCCACAAGGCAGAGGGGCCACCTGCCACCTCCTCCCACTGAGGGGAAACTGAGGTCCGAGCAGAGAAGGCAGATTGTCCTGGGTCCCACAGCCAGCAAGCAGCTGCCAGGACTCGAACTCTGGTCAGGCTCTCTGCCCAGTGCTCCTTCCCCTCAGTCGCCCATAAGAATCAACATCTCCTGGGTCTCCTGCCCACCCGAGGCTGCCTGCACTGCCTTCAACACTCGGAGGACGAACCTTCCATGGCTCCTAGCTGCCCGCATGATAAAGCCCAAACTCCCTGGCCTGGCACCCATGGCCCTGGGGGTCCATGCATGTCTGCTTTTCCAGGATTCCACTATCCGCCCCCTGCCCCGTGCCCACCTCCACCGCCAGTGCCCTCCTGCTTCCCACTCCCACGCCTTTCTCCACGCTGTCTCCTCCACCCAGGCTGCTGTCCCCACGCCTGTGTGTGACCCTCCTACACCGTCTACCTCAACCAGAGCCCACCCCGTGACGTGTCCCCAGGGCTCCTTCCCATCGCCCCCAGTAGAATTTCTTCACACCTTCTTATCACAGACTACCTGGTGCCTCGGTCACGTGTGTTCATATCTTCTCTCTGACCTGGCTGTGAGCTCGGAAAGATCAAGCCCATGTCTCATTCATTTTAGGCCCCCCCACAGAGCTGGGCACAGAACAGCCAGTGGACGGAGGGAAGCATGGCAGGGTGGGCAAAGGGGAAGATGGGAGAATGGGTGGCAGACGGGCAGATGCGTGAATGGATGGATGGGTGGGAGGGGGGATGGGTGGGGGTGGCTGGGCGGATGGGTGAGAGGGTATATGGAAGGATGGATGTGTGAGAGGATGGTGGGCCGACAGGCGGATGGTGGATGAATGAATGGGCGGACAGGTGGATAGGTAGGTGGGTGGAGGGGTGGCTGGGAGGCTGGGTGGGTGGGTGGAGTGGTATTTGTACCTGCTTGCAAACAGAGAGAAATGAAGCTCCCCACAGAAGAGGAGAAAGGAAAGTGACAAGAAGTCCATTTTCTCCTCAACACGTTTAGATTCCTGAGTCTCCAGCTGTTCTCTGGTTTTGAAAGGTTGGCCCCCTTTATCCTGGAGAAGCCAAATGCTTTGACCAGCCAGGACGCACACAGTTCAGGGGCCCGCCCCGTGGGCAGGAACCACCCAGATCAATAACCGCCAGGGCCAAGTTTCAGCTCAGCGACGACGAGACGGCAGAGTTTCACAACAACTGACACTTAAGGATGACAAAGATTACGAAGCACAAAAGCAGAGAAGCCTGGCCAGCCGTCCTGGCACGGCGGGGAAGGGCTGAGCTTCAGAACCCTTCTGGGCCAGCAAATAAAAACTCAAACCCAAATAGGTTTGGCCCCAAAGATCATCGCATCCCGGCCTTGGCCGCAAACCCGGGCAACCTGTGCAGCTTGGCTGGGGCTGTGGGAGCCTGCAGATCTCAGCTCTTCAAAAGTGACGTGGAACCCAAGCCTGCGTATCACTGATAAAGGACATGAGAGAGGTGCTGCCACCTTCTCCAGGTGCCCTCCAGCCAGAGGACGGGTGCCCAGTCATCACAGCAGAAGGAGAGCCTGGGGTCAAGGGCAAACCCGAGGGAGAGAAGGGAGCGCCCTTCTCCGGGGCTCCTCTGCTCCCCCCACCCTCTGGGCACCTTGGGCTTGGCCTCCCCGACCTGCACCACAACCTGGGGGCCGCGGGTCTCAGCAGCCCTGCTTTCCAGGGCCCCCCCCCACCCTCAAAGGTTAAGGTTATGCGGTGTTCTCCAGCGACAGTACTCTCTGTCCTGATTTTTATTGTCCTATAAACAACATGTACTCATTAAAAGAATCTTGAAAATAGATGCTACAATGAAGGAAACCCACCCACAGTCCCGGAGCTTCTTGGAGCACCTCTCTCCCAGGGCCCCGAGCCGCCCCGCAATCCCTGCGCTTCCCAGCTGTGAGACCCCAGGGGACCTGTGGGACCCGTCTGTCCCTGACCTGCCTCCCTTGTACAATAAAGATGCTCGCAGCTCCCGCCTCGAGGGTGGTTGCGAGCAAGCGCTCGCCAAGTTCACCTGGGCCGCGGCGGGCACCCCACAAACGCTCGCTCGCTGCCCTCTCCCCACTTTATGAGACAGCGCGCCGCCTTGTCTCTTTCCCTTTTGTTTCGCAGCAAGTCACGAAACGCCCTTCGGATCACCAAGCGCTTCCACAGCATCGTCTGCAGCAGCCGCAGACCATCCCTGACGGGCAGGTCCACCCTGGAGCTGACCGGTCACCCACCGTCAGCCATAGCTACGTGGGTCACGCGGTGCTGCGCCCACAAGTCCAGGCGTGACTGACCTGTTGCCCGACAACTCCTCAAATGGCTGGGCCACCTGACACCCTCACTGGTCACCCAGGCCGGTCCCGCCCCCTGTGCCCACGCTAACACTGTGTATTAGCACCGGCCAGTTCTGCGGTGCCCTGACTGTGTGCCCTTGGGCACCAGCCTTGTATGGTCGCAGGTGTAAAGACACCTGTGCCACGGCCCTAGCCAGGTAGCTCTGTTGGTTGGAGCGTCATCCTGATACACCAAAGTTGCAGGTTCGATCCCCAGTCAGGGCACATACAAGAACCAACCAATGAAGAAGTAAATGGAACGACAAATCAATGTCTCTCTCTCTCCCCACCACTTCCTCTCTAAAATCAAGTAATAAATGTCTTAAAAAAGACACCTATGTCCTGCTTCTGAGAGCTATTGTGTCACCCCATTTTACAGAAAAGGAAACCAAAGCCTCTCTAGAGGGGTGACGTCCCTTGCTCAAGGTCACACAGCAAAGACAGCGGCTGAGCTGGGACTGGTGGGATGAAGAGCGTCACCGAGTCAGGGCCTCCGAGGGCGGCCCCTGCGGGAAGGCGGGTGCTTCGCGGGCCTGCTGAGGGGCACCCTGCTGGCCGCAGTAGACGGTCCTGCAGACACCTCACGGGTGGCCCTGGCCCGGGTCCCCCGTTAGCGGAGGCACACCAGTTGCCTCTCCTCAGCCCCAGCGACAGATTTCCTGTCACCTCAAAGTGGGGGTGGGGTGGTGAGGCACCCCAGGGAGAAAGCGGCTGGGGAAGGGCTCGCCTCCCCTGCATGCCCCCAGAGCCCACCGAGGGGCTGGTCGGAGGCAGAGAGAGTCCCAGGACTCACAGGGACGCCTGCCAGCTCCGCCAGGGTCACCGCCTCAGCACAACAAAGCCAGCTTTGACGGTGGCAACTGCCCCGGAGGGCCAAAAACTGGGCCTGGGCAGCGGACGAGCCGGGCCCGGGCTTTCCAGGAAGGTGGGCGAGGGGGAAGGGGCCTGGAGATGCCATCCCGTCCCATCCAGGGTGCGCACGCTGCTCTTCCGGCCACCCAGAGGGACTGTCCCCGGGGTGGGGGGGGGGAGGAGCACAGAGCTGAGGCTGCCCTGCCCCGGCCTGAACTTCTCAAGCGCGGGGCTGGAGGCTCCATCTTCGTGGAATCATGGTTTTCCTAAGCCGGCGAGAGAGCACCAAGCTCCCGGCTGGCCCGGAGGAACTGGACACACCAGCGTCCGTCCGGGAGCGGCCTCCAGGGATCTGCCTCTCGCTCCTCAGGCAGCCGGGCCAGCCAGGCACCCACAGGAGAGCCATCACCACGAGGACGACAGCAATAGCCACATGCACTGTCCCCTCCCTGAACTGGGCACCGAGTCTGGGCTGGCCTCATGTCCCTACTGCTACAAAGTCTCTGAGGGGAACACTAGTTTGGTCTTCCTTTTACAGCTACAGATACTGCGGCTCAGAGAGGCCAGGTGACTTTCCCAAGGCCACACAGGAAGCAGCAGCGGAAGGGACTCTGGTGCCCATGTCACAATCACAGCCGGGGAGTGGGGCCTGCCATTGACTTGGTCTGGCCCACCCGTTTGGCAGAGACTAGCCGGGCACTGGCCACGAGCAGAGCCAGCCCCTTACCCACGGAAGACAGACAACTCCCTGACCATGGGAACTTCCCTCTTCCAGAGAAGACAGAAAATAAACAAGGAAACACACAAGAAAATCCCAGTGTGCGACAAGCTCTGAAGGAATTAATGGGAAGCTGTCACTGCAGTCATGGAGGGGGGTCAGGCAGGCCTCTCTGAGCGGGCCGGGGGTTGGGGGGGAGGCCCGGTGAGCTGAGAGCCAGAAAGTGACTCGGCAGTGCAGAGTCAGGCACAAAGGGCTGTGCTTCCTCGGGCCCCTGGGACTCCCCGTCTGTCCTTCCCACTGGACAGAGACTGGTTAGAGTTCACTCGTTCGTCACCAGCACAGCGGTTAACCCTCATGTCCCAGGGTTAACCCTGAATCCAGGCTGTGGTAGAGCCAGGGAGGGACAGAGAAAGAAGTAAGCTATGGAGGAAGGAACGGGGAAACTTAGCAAAGGGGAAAGCGGAGAGAAAAGAGAAGAGAAAGAAAAGCCGGAGGAAGGGGAAGGTGAGGGCAGTGGAGGAACAGAGAAGGAGTTCGGGGGAGGGGAGAGGAGGCTGTTTTGGGGATGCCCCTCCCCGCCCCGCAGGCGGAGCTCCCGGGAGCACTCAGCACCCAGGACACAGCACCAGCAGCCCCACACCCACCAGGGCCCCAGGAGCACCCTGCCTCCCCACCCTGGCACCCGCCCCCTTCCCCTGCCACTTCCTCTGCTAGCCCTGCCTCCACCACTTCCTCTGCCTGAGTGGTCGCCTTCGCCCTCAGGGGCGCAGCCCCAGCTGAGGCTGGTGCTGGCCTGGCAGGAAGCAGGGTCACAGTCTGGGCACAGAGACACCTCTCCTCGCAGTGAGCCCCTTCGTCTCCGCCTCCACCTGTACAGTAGAAAAGGCCCAGCCTCCTGGCTACAGAGATCTGGGTTTCAGTCCCAGCCTTACCACAGAACAGCTGTGTGACCCTCAGCAAGTCACTGCACCTCTCTGGGCCTCGGCTCCCTTGGGTGTGAAGGGAGGACACTAACCCCTGCCTCTCCTGGGGCTGGTAGAAGTTAAATGATGGACAGACAAGAACAGGGCAGAGGTCAACTGCCTATTTATTTCTCTCAGTCCCCTTGGAACCCACAGTGCTGGGCACACGGTAGGTGCCCAGTGAACAATTCTAATGCCTGACACTCAGATGAGCTTTCCCAGCGTCCTGGACCCAGTGGTGTGCCTGCGTCATTTTACCCTCCAGGAACCCGATGAGGCAGGACCATTCCTAGAGCCACCTGGCAGCTAGAGAAACTGAGGCACAATGAAGTCACAGTCTCAGGATCACACGACTCACCGGAGAGAGCGCCGGGTTCTGACTCCAGGCCCTCGCCCAGTTCCTGTGCCATCGCCGGCCCGTCCCATCTCACCTTCTGGCTTCCCCCCACCCCCCACCCCGAGCACCATGCCTAGCTCTCTAGAGCCTGGCAGGCCTCCCACCCACATACCACGTCTCCTTCTCGGGCCGGTGGCCTTCCATCAGCCACTTGCCCTCCCCGGGCTCTGACGTGGGCCCCAACCACAGTGTTTCCTCCCAGCCCTGCCTGCACCGGCCATCAGGACCAGCCACCAGGACGAGGCCACCCTGAGCCAGGCCTCAGGCCACCAGGACGTCCGACGCTGACATCCCCCAGCTCTCTGGGCAAGCCCCTCCTCCCTCTGGCGACCAGAGAGCTCCTCTCTACCTCTGAGGGGCGCCACCTGCTCAGGCCTGGGGGCTCGGGACACACGGGCCTTTAGCTGAGCTCAAAACTGTCACACCTAAATTCCTTGCTCGGTGTTCGAGGCTGTCCAGATCTGGCCCTGCCTGGCCCGCCCGCCCAGGCCAAGCCCAGCTTCCAAAACCATGGACCGCTGGGTTTGAGGAGGCAACCAACGTGCGCAGAGTGGGCAGGGGGGCGCGACAGAGACCGCAGAGGCTGCACTGCCCGGGGCCATAGCGACAGGTCACTTCCGAGCCCGTGATGCGGCTTGTCCAGACTGAGATGTGCTGTGAAGGCAACACGCACACCGAGGTCGAAGACTCACTGCAAATGAGAATATCAGATATCTCTTCCACTGTGCTGATTACATGCGGAAATAACAGTAGTTCAGATATACTGGGTTCATAAAATACGCTATTTCCAGTGCTCCTGTCTCTTTCCTGCTTTGAATGAGGCACGAGGAAGCTGTCAGGTGCGTGCGTGGCTCATGGGGCATCTCCTTGGGACAGCGCTGGCCCGGGGGGCTGACCCCAGTCCCAGCAGACGTGGCCTTGGCCTGCAGGCCGGGGTAGCAGCTCCTCTGATCTTTCCGGAGAAGAGAGAAATCTGGGCTTTTGTGAGGATGCCCCTTATGTCAAAATGCTGGCAGTCACTTCACACTTGGTTCGGCCGCAAGGGAGCCACACGAACCCATCGGCCGGTCGTACCAGGCTCAAGGGCCGCCCGCTGGCAACCTCGGGCCTCACTGCCTGGCCTCCCTCTTGCCCCAGGCTTCTTTCTCTCCAGTTTTCTGTCGCCCTCCCGCCCACCCTGCCAAGTGGGAGAAGTCTTCCCGCTCACATTCGCTCATCCCAGCCAACCTTGACCTTCCTCTGTCCTCCCCCACGTGGCAATGAGAGCAGCAGGGGAGGCCACTGGCCCATCCCGAGCACCTCCTAGGGCCAAAGCCCAGCCCACAGTGGGAGCTGCTGCTTTAGTTCTCCCAGCAGCTGTGGGTGAGTAGTCAGTCCCACGTACACAGGGACACCGAGGCTCAGAGACTCGCCTGACATCACACAGCTGCAGGGTAGGCCAGCCGGGACTCGAACCCCGGTCTGTCTGGCTGTAAGGCCTGAGTCTTTGATCAAACACCCCGGGAACGGACACACGGCGCTGAGCAGGCACTGTGTGCCGAACGGAATCGAGGCACCTTCGTTTGTGTGAGGCAGTAGTGCTCAACCGGTGCGATCCCCGCTCTCCCCCGCTCCCCGCCACCCCGGGGGACACACGGCAATGTCTGGGGACATTTCTGGCTGTCACAGGAGAGGGGGAGGCGGAGCGGTCCTGGCACTGGTGGTACTACGTCCAATGGGCAGAGGCAGGGACGCTGCTAACATCCCACTCCGCACAGGGCGGCCCCCACAGCAAAGATCAGCCCGCCCCAAACAGTGCCAAGTCCAGTCCAAGGAGCAAGCGACAAACATCTTGGGGCCTTGTCCCCATCCAGCGGCCGCGTGTGGCCAGGGCCTTCCCCTCTCATACCCATCACACCCATCAGCAATCGCCAACTAACTTCCTTTCCTGCCCACTTCCTGCGGCAGGTCACGTGCTCCACCTATCGCCTCCTTTGCTCCTCTCCGCCCTCCCCCCTCCGCCAAATCATCAACTCCATTTAGAGTCGAGTCCCTGAGGCTCAGACAGGGAGGCCCCTTGCCTGGAGGTTGAAACCCAGATTTCACTGGGCCCCCATTTTTTCTCTTAACCCCGACCCCCACTGCTCCAAGGCTTTCAGGGCCCCTCCAGGACTGTTTTCTGGGGGGCCCCGCTGTGGGGACTTCCCCCTAGCCAGGGATATCTCAGGAGGCCAGGGGACCCTGGGTGACCTTGCAGGCTGGGAAACCAGTTCACTGCTCAACTCGCTCCACCCTGGCCCGCTCTGGAGGCAGCCAGAAAGAGTCTCCTTCCGCGTGGCAAGTGCTGGACCAGCCTCTTGAACCAGCCTCTCGGCACCCACTCTGACCCCCCTGGCAGGCCACATCCCCAGGAAGCTCAGGCCACCTCGGTTTTAGGACTCAGCCAGGAACCTACTCACAATAGCAAAGACTTCTGTTTAAAAACACTGACTGAGCGGAAACAAGGTTACTGCCTGCCTGGGGCCCGGATCTCTTTCCGGAGGAGGAGGGGGTGCCCTGGACACGGAAACCGGGCTTTCAAACTATGAGCAGGAGAGGAGGCGAAGGGAGAAGGGCCCAGTGGGGAGGGTGGCCCGCCGCACTGCACTTCTGCTTTGTGTGAACGGAGCCGGCAGGCAGGACAGGCCCCTGAAGGATGTGGGTTAATGAGCAACGGACCGCTCTGTGCGGGAGGGCGGCCGCCGCTCCACAACTTGGCTGTAACATCTACTCTGGAAACAGCCCCTCGGGTGGTGTCATAGGGAACAAGTTCATCAAAATGCTAAAAGCATTTGCTTCTGTGCCGTTCCGATTTCTGGAAACACAAGGTGGACGCGGAAAACTGCACCCCGGCTGAACCGAGCGGCCAAGGACGCCAAAGCGCACAGGGGCGCACCACCCGCACCTGTCCGCCCCCGAGCCCCGCCCGTCCACTTGCGCCCCAGGTTCCCTCCTTCCTCCCTGGCAACCCAGCCCACGTCCAGGGCCACAGGAACCCAGCAGGTCTTTTCCATCGTACGGCGCCATGCTTATTGTAAATTTTTTTTTAATATTTCTTATCCACAAAATTTGTATAAAACGGTGCAACTGGCTTTTTAGGTTCTTATCTTTTTAAAAAATGCGCTCCTGATGAAGTTCTAGGTGTCGGTTGTGTCCTTAGCCTGTTTCTCACGAGGTCTCTGGTTTTTACTGCGAGATCCTGCAGCGCTCAGGATTGACAGGGACACGTTTATCTTGTGGCCGAAGTGACTGTGTTGTGTGAAGTGCTAAGCACAGCGCCCAGCACGTAAGCACCGAATCAATTTTAACTTGTTAATAGTAAAAAGGAGGGAGAGGCAGAGACAGAGATGACCAAACATCTATTAAGATTAAGATAAAGGGGCGATGAGCCATGCCAGAAGGTATGTGTGAAGCTTTCAGAATGATTCGGGAAGAGGTTCAGGAATGACAGACGGCACGGAACTCCCTAGGCATGCCTGATTACAACCCTGCACGAACATTTTCTTGCACCATAAAAATCTATGAAGTCTGGAAGGAAATACATCAATGTGTCAACAGCGATGGACGGAACTTAGATTGTTGACTCTTTCATTTAAAAACATGCTTCCTCTACTCCCAATTTTGCAAACTCATAAACCTGTTAAAAGCTTAAAGACAATGTAACATCAAAACCCAAGCAATATTCAAGAAGCAGACAAATCACCTCGTCTTGTTAACCCAACCTCCCATGGGCCCAGTGGACTCACGCCCTCCATTGCGCCCACCCGTGGGTGGGGACCTGTCCCTGCCTCCGCCCCCCCCACCCCCGCTGTGACAGCACCGTGAGCATGCCCTGCTGAAGGCAGCCTTTTCCCTCAACACAGTAACAGACACTTCCTCTCCTTTCTACCTTGTCTTCAGAATCCAGATGATTTTTAAGGGCAAGAGTTGTGAAACAACTAGTAGCTTGTGACCTTTACTTTGTATCTCGTAATGATCTAGCAATGCCTTTCTTATGAAACTAATTTGCAATTGCATGAGGATTCTGTAAGAATGAGCTTGACTTTGCTCAAAAATCACTCCTACCCCCTTCTTTTTTTCTCCTGAGGCCGACTGCTGAGGCTCCTCTGGGAGAAGAGGAAGCCCGAGGCTTCAGGTCCTCAGGCTGAGCCCGGGCAAGACTCTCATCCCATCAGTCATCCGAGCCTTCTCCTGACCAGCGTCCAACCAACTGGGAAAGTCCTCAGGAAAGCTCTCACCACCTAGGCCACCAGGACCCACTGGTTCTAGAACAGAGAGAGAAACAGTGCTGGCCACGTTTGGTCCACTCACAGCTAACTGGTTCCCAGGCGCCATGTCAGAACACAGGTGCTGGTCTCAGCCATAACAACTACCCTCTGCCCTGTGCGGCCCGGTGGCCACGCCAGGAAACAGGGAAAGGGGAAGGAGTGACGGCCCCTGATTAGTCTTTAGTACAGCACCACCTGCTTCAACTTCAACTCCAAGGGACTCAGTCCGCCGCCCTTTTCTGGGTCACAAGCCTGAGTGACAGGGACCTCGGATCCAGGATGGGGCTTCCTTAGCAGGCAACTAAGGGAAGTGTTCAACTGAAGCCCAGAGCCTTGGGTTCCAGTCCCGTCCTCTCTCTGGACCCACTATCTCCCCACGTAACACAAGGTTGGGTTAGATCGGAGGGTCACACACTAAGGTCAGGCAGGTAATGGAATCAACTGTCCAGGTGTATCAGCTCTTGGTCCAGCTGTCCCTCGTCTTTTTTTTTTTTTTTTTTTTTTTTTTTAAGATTTTATTTTGTCCCTCGTCTTAATGGTGAGCCAATCACGGGTTTGCAGGGGGAGGGGAGGGGGCTGTGTCACAGCCAGGTCACAGCTTTGAGAACTAGACTCGTTTCACAAAGGGGCCGAGAGGAGACAGAAGAACTTGAGAATCAGATGAGCTCCTTCCTCAGTATGCAATTTCCAGAGTAGCAAGGGGGGTTTACAGAGCTGAAGCAGGAAATGACAACTGAAACTGACAAGGGGGAAATCTTAGGGGCACAAAGGCGACGTTCTGCATTTAGGTTTGGAAGAAAATGAAGCAGTCTGTGAACCCAGGACACCCTGGAGGGTGGGGTGGAGGGAGGGCGCAAGGAGGGAGGACAGACTGCAATCGAAAGCCAGCCCCTAAGAGAAAAACCATCTTTGACGGCCAACGGCACGCACGGAAAACACCAACCGAGCCTTCTGGAGCAAGGGAAGGGTGTGGTCAGCTGACCAAGGGTCCAGCGGCCTTCGTGGTGGTCAGGACACATTTGAAGCACAGGCTGTTATCCTGGGAAGGGGAGGACAATGGCAGGGAGTCCAAGGGAGCCACAAGGCTCAGGACAGCTTCCTGGTGCCACTAGGCAGAAGACGCATCTCTGAGAAGGGTTAAGAAAGACGTGCCTACTAGAGAAGGTGCCCAGGCCCTCCCAGATGTGCAGAACCCTCAGCCAGAGCAAGGCAGCGGAGAGCCACGAGCCCGGGCAAGAGGGGCGGCCCAGCAGCGTGCCTCTAACCGCAGAACCCGCGCCCCAGCGGGGGTTCCACCTGCCACAGGAAGTGCCAGCTCGAAGGGGAGGTGGGAAGGTGACACAGCAGGCACCCAGACGGGCCCAGCTGGCCCCCAAATCGCCGCCACAGCAGTGCCTCTCAAACTCTGAAGTACTTAGCTCTCGCCTAGGGATCTTGTTAAAGCCGAATTTAGTAGATTTAGCGAGGGCGGGGCCTGCAAATCTACTTTTCTTGTGCTCCCAGGTGATGCTAATACCACCCATCAGCGCCCCGTGTTTGGGTAACTAGGCTCCAGACCACTTCCAAGGCAAGCAGAGCAAGTCCTGTGGGTAACACGGGGCTGGGCAGAGAAGCCCTTTCTGAGGTCCAGCCTCCTAAAAGGGCAACCCTGGGGTCAGAGTGGCCTACAGACTACAGGAGCCCCAAGGAGGATGATGGGGGCTTAGGAAGGAGGGGCCCTCCTGGAGGGTTCTCTCCAGGGCTTCCTGGAGAAACGGAGCCGGAAGGGGGAGGGGGGGCGTCCAGCCCGAGGTGTCTGGGTCCTCAATACAACTCAGCCACTCGGAACTGGCTCGCGGGAGCAGGAACCAGACAAGGTCCTGCTGCGAACATGTCCAGAGTCAATCAGCTCTGCCCCAACCACCCCTCCACGAAAGCTCTGCCTCGCACTCCTCCAGGGGAAAGGTGACCGCGGGCTGGGAGACTCCCCAGCTGTGACTCATCTGCAGAGTCAAATATGACCCCCGCAGGGCAGCCCTCCCCCTCTGCCCAACCCGCGTTTCCAAACCTAACCTCTCACTGTGGATCGCATCCGCCCACTGCCCCCTCTTCTCCGGCCCCTGGATCCTCCTCTTCAGGTGTGTCCCCAACTCCACGGCCCCCAACCCTTCCAGACGCGGCCGAGCCTCTCTGCCGCATCGCCTCGGCATTCTCACAGCATATGCGTGGGCGCTCTTTAAAAAGTCTGCCTGGTATCACAGTTTTACGGAGGATGCCTCGGGTGGCCCTCTCGGATGCTAAGGTCCCACACGCGCCCCTTTGTCTCCCCCTGCGGCGCCGAGCGCAGTGCCAGACGCACAGGAAGTGCTCAGCAACCCAGCGGTGTCCAGAGGGGGCGCCAAGCGCGCAGAGACTCTATGGGGTCGAGTGAGGGTCCCTCCGAAGAACAAGGGTCACCAGGACAGGCGCCCTGAGCCCCGATAGGGCTGGGCAGCCCCTCTGAGCCCTCCGGAGCCGCGGCCGGCGCTGACCAGAGCCCGCGCCCCGAGCCATCCACCCTCAGCGCCCTCACCTTGTAAACCTTGCCGAAGGCGCCGTCGCCCAGCTCCCCCACGATCTCCCACACTTCGTTGGGGTCCAGGTCCCGGCGGACGTGCTCATATTCGCGGGACTTTCTCTTCTCGAAGGTAGACAGACGCAGGATGCGGCGGAAATTGGCGAAAGCCATGGCTGGGGGCGCGCGAGCCCGGGGGCGAGGTGGCGCCGGCTTCGCCTGGGGTAGTGGCTTCGGCGGCGGCGAGGAGGAGGGGCCGGAGGACGCCGCGGCGCTGGGGGGTTCTCACCAGACCCGCCCTTCCCCGCAGCTGGATCCCGATCAAGTGCGCCCCGGGCTGAGCGCCGCCGGAGCACCCGGAACCGCTCGCGCAGCCGAGGACCCCGCCCCCGTTCGGTTCAGTCTCCGGGGACTCCTCCCGCGTGCCAGCCTCTATCGCGCCGAACCTCGCACCCTGCCCGGGAGCCCCGGGACGCGGTCTGAGACACAGCCCGCGTCCGCCCACCGGCCCGGCTCCACCTGCAGCGCCCCGGCAGCGCCCGCAGACCCCCTAATTGGCTGCGGGCGTTCCCGGGCTCCGCCCGTCGCCGCGGGGCACTCTGGAAACTGTAGTCCGCCGCGAGCCCGCGAGCTCAGTACTGGGCTTTGGACAGTTCTGGGACCCCGCGGGGGGGACCGTCCTGGGTCTGGGAGGCCAGCCGAGCCTTGTGGCTCCCAAAACTTCTATGAGAAAGAGAAGGGAAGTGAATTGGCTTCTCGCCAGTGCGCGCTGACTTCTTGTCCGAGGGCCTGGAAGGTGAACCGGGATTAAGCCCTGAATCTGTCCTGCAACTCCCCCTCGAGGCTGCTCTGCTCGCGGCCACTTTTCAGGTAGGGATGCCCGGCGGGCGAGGGCACCAGCCTCGGGCGGCACATCCTGCGGGTGGATGCGGTGTGGGTTCCTCGGCGCGGTGCTGCCTCCTACTGCGCGAAGCGCTGCGCCCCTGCGGCGGCGGTCCGTCCCGAGAGGCCGCGGCTTGCCGGGTCGTTTCCTGCTTCCCGGAGCCGGCCGGGATCAGAGGGCTGGGAGAAAGAGCTCCTTTGGGACTTATCACAGGCTTCATGATGGTTCTTCACATATGTTTGCATATTAAATTAAAAGCTTCTGATTCTTAATTTCCCTCTTTCAATAAAATGAGCTCATTACAGATAAAACGAAAATCATCTTCGAGCACGATCACGCCGATCCTGGTCGTTGGGCTCGCTTCGCTGTCAGTTCCCGGCTTGCGTCCTGCCTGCAACTCTTTAAATGGTGAGCCTTTGGCTGGACTCCCCACTTTTCCTGGACAACAGGCGTCCTTTTGTCCCCCAGCGCTTCAAAGAAAACCCAAGTGATCCCTCTAGGCTCCCGCCCGGTTCCTTCTGTAGCTGTTGAGGGATGAGGTGGCTTCCTCCCTCAAATGGTCAGTTGTTAAAAAGTTTATCCACATAACACAGCCCACCATATTACTCAACTCAGAACTGCTTTGAAAGTTTACGTAACGTAGAAATTGTTTGTTCCTTAACGGTTTTGAGAAACCTCCCTAGAAAACCATCAAGGCCGGATATCTTTTCTTAGCGTTTTATCATTGATTACTGTCTCATTATTGGTTATAATGATTGCTTCACATCTTTAACCCTTCCTAAGTCAAGTTTCCTAAAATAATTATTCTAACTCTGTGCTGTCCAATATGGCAGCCACTAGCCAGATGTGGCTGATAAGTACTCGAAATGCAACTAGCCGGAACAGAGATGTGCTGTTATAAGTATAGAACACACTGGATTTCAGCGCTAGTGTAACAAAGGATTGTAGCTGGTTGTGGTGGCTGGTGTGGCTCAGTGGACTGCACGCTGGCCCGCGAACTAAAGGGCTGCAGGATCGATTCCCAGTCAGGGCACATGCCGGGGTGGCAGGCCAGGTCCCAAGTCGGGGGATCATGACAGGCAACCACACATTGTTTTTCTCCCTCTCTTTCTCCCTCCCTTCCCTTCTGTGTAAAAATAAAGAAAATCTTAGGAAAAAAACAAAAAGATTGTACAGTTTCATTTACATGGGGAATCTAAAAAACAAAAGCAGAAAACTGAACTCAATGGAGTAGCACAGACTGGTTCCCAGGGGTGGGGAAGTGGGTGAAGGGGGGTCGCAAGGTACAACTTCCAGTTATAAGATCACTAAGTGCTGAGCACCTAATGCACAGCCCGGTGACTATACTTAATACTGTCGTGTGTACTTCAGAGCCGCTGAAGGGCAGATGTTGAAAGGTCTCACTGCAGACAAATAAATTGTAACTCTATGAGGTGATGGATGTGTAACTGACCTTATTGTGCTAATCACTTCGCCACAATAAGGTTAAGTTGTACAATGTAATAATTTGACATAATGTTACACACTGGTACAATGTTACGCACTGGTTATATAAACAACAGACCAGCCGGGGCTCAAGAGACACATTTTTCATTTTCACCAATAACTTTATTGATTTGGGTATTTCGAGGATGTCGGCTATGTCCCGCTCTTGGCTTCTAGTGGACGGAAGCCAGGGGTGCTGCTCAGTATCTTCCAGTGCATGAGACAGCCCCCCAGCAAAGAGTTATTTGGGCCTGGCTGGTGTAGCTCAGTGGATTGAGCGCGGGCTGGGAACCAGACGGTCCCGGTTCGATTCCCGGTCAGGGCACATGCCTGGGTTGCAGGCCAGGTCCCCTGTGAGGGCCATGTGAGAGGCAACCATACATTGCTGTTTCTCTCCCTCTCTTTCTCCCTCCCTTCCCCTCTCTCTAAAAAAATAAATAAATAAAATCTTTTAAAAAAAAAAGAGTTATTTGACTAACATGTCAATAGGACCAAGAAACTGTGCAGACCACTTTTGACACATTCGATCAGTTACAGCACCTTCTCCATACACTGTAACAATCTTCTTTGCGTTTCAGTTGTGTTTTTACCTTTCTTGAAATAAGAAAGCATAATACCCCCAAAATGTTGTGTATCTTCTTCCATCTTCAATAGTAAAATGGCTGCACAAAAATTCACCGATTCTGATAAGCTGTTTTTTAAATGCACGCTGCTGTGACAGCTGTCACAGCACAAATTAGCAAAATAGTTTCGAACCAAGTGAGAGACAACTAAGCACTGCTAGCGCCATCTCACGGGAAAAAACTATTTGTCCAACCCAATACCGACCAGGTTTACTGTTCTGTGCTCTGGCTGACTTATTTGTGTTTCGGTCTTTTAAAAATCCCTTCTCTTGCTGGTTTCATTTGACTAATTCTAGGTTCTTTCCCCCCATTTTTGTTGAATGTATTGGGGCGACTCCGGGTAATGAAGTTATACAGGCATCAGGCGCACAATTCCATGACACATCCTCTGCCAGGTTCTTGGAGTGTGTTGTGTGGTTTCCATTTTTTCCTGTTCTCTAATCAATGCGTTCAGGCTACAAGTCCTCGTCCGAGGGGCACGTTGGCCCTGTAACGTGTTTTCATATGTGTACACGCTCTCACTCATGTCCAGTCTGTGATTTCAGTTTAGAGCCGGTTCTATTTTAGTGACGGGGGAATCATCAAGTCGCGAGAGGAGGGCGAGGCCGGAGCACTGGGAGGAGCCACTGCAATTTCTCCCAGTACAGTCGCCCTCCAGTATTCTTAGTTCAGGTGAACGGCATGGCGGTTAGACATCTGTGTAACTTACGAAATGATCCGATAGCCGTCACTTTTTGTTGACTGTTTCCGATGACATGTCTTTGTCTAGGAAGACATCTTCTACCAGAGCTTCCGTTTGGAACATTCTAGTTCCGAGGCCGAATTCTGTGCCCGCGGAGGTTGCCAGAGCCTTCGGCTTTGGCGGCACCGCTGCGATGATCCTGAAGCAGGGGTCGTTCCTGTGGTTCCTCTATCTGGACAAACTGTACTGCCTGCTGTCGGTGAGGAACGTGCGGGCCCTGGTGGAGTATTTCCACCTCCTGGATGTGCACCGCAGCAACACCTTGAACGGTCAGTGCGTCCGGGCGGGCTCAGCCGGGCAATCGCCTGGTTTTTATGCTTCAAACTGGTGCCACGCAGCGGGAAGGATAAAACTGCAGGCTCTGGGTTTAAATCCTGGCTCCACCCTTCACGCCGTGGCCACCCTCTCTAGGTCTCCCTTTCCTCGTCTGTAAATGCGGGTTCTGGTGATGGAGTCCATCTCATAGTTGGGGAGAAAAGATAATCATCCCTGACTGGCGAAGCTCCATTGTTTGGGCGTCATCCTGCAAAGCTGAAGGCCGCTGGTTCAACTCCTAGTCAAGGCGCACGCCTGGGTTGCAGGCCCAGTCCCTGGTCACAGCATGTGTGAGGCAACTGATCGACGTCTCTCCTTCTCCCTCCCCCTCTGAGAGTAAATCAATCAGTCTTTAAAAAAGAGATGATTACATGAGGCAATGTGTGGAAAATGCTTAGCACAGGGTAAGGACTTACTGTTGATTGTCATTATACTTTTCCCTGGGGGCTGAGACCCCCCGAGCAAGAGCTCTGTTCTGTTAAACGGGGGTTTGAATCAGAGATGATCTGAGAGAGCCTCTAATTCTCAGTATTTGTGAGTGACCAGAAAAGTACTGGTGACCTTGGCCCGCCTTTGAACGCACAAACTAACAGAAGGCCAGTTAAAATACTTCCCTAGTTTGTTTGTTTGTTTGAAGGACTGGGTATAAATAAGGTACCCTATCCATTCACTGTGACCTGAGAGATTAACATCATTTGTGAATGAGGGGGTTCTCCCATAAAGATTTTTAAGAGTTCAATCTTTAACAAATAATTAAAGGGCACCTTCATTTTCTCGTGATTGCAGGCCCCAGTTTCTCTCTTTACGAACAGATTTGCCCAGGGCATGTCACCAAACCTTCACCATAACCCAGTCCTAGATACCGCAGCTCGGGGCACCCGTCTGTAAACAGAGCACCTGGGGCTGAAAACCACGGCTCCTGCACTCCAAAGTCCACTCTCAGTCTCACCGGAGTGTTTGCTGAGAAGAGCCCATCTCCCTGGTAACTCCCTCCCTCCCTCCCTAGTGATGCAATACCCCAGAGGGAGTCGTGTTCCTGTCTCCTGCTGGCCCGGGGATGGGAGAGAGTGAAGGCCCAGGGGACACAGGTGACTTACGGCCTCGGAGACTGGTTCACTGTGCTCTTAGCTGGGACTCCGAACTACAGAGATTCCTTATGCTTGATGGAACCATTATCCTTTTTTTTTTTTTTTTAATTTTGGAGAATGGGAGAGGGAAAGAGAGAAGGAGAAAAACATCAATGTATGGTTGCCTCTTGCATGCCCCCAACTGGGGACCTGGCCTGCAACCCAGACATGTGCCCTGACTGGGAATCAAACCAGCGACCCTTTGGTTCGCAGGTCAGCACTCAATCCACTGAGCCACACCAGCCAGGGCTAATGGAACCATATCTTATGCAGGGAAAAGTTTCTGTAACCAATGGGCAAGGGGAAATCACATGGAGACAAAGTAACACGTGCAAATCCCTGAAGTTACCGTAGACAGTTTGCATACACAATCTGTACGGCCACACACCGCTGTATCAAGGTATCACCATAATTGTTTCTCTCATTTCACACACCCTGAGACGGGACGATTGATGAGTGGAATTTCAGCACAAACCTTCCCTATTCTCTGCAGCATTTTCTTCTCATTGTATATGACTAAACATGCATCACCAACCAATGTACAAAAGAGAAGGCTCCACCCTGGAGGGAGCAAGGCAGTGGAGTTCGATGGATGACATTCAGATCCCAACTCGGCCACCAGTGTGGTCAGCAGTGGCTGCGTCACCTGGGAGCTTGCTAGAAATGCTGACCAGGTCCATGCCAGAATCTCCAAGTCTGAGTGTATTTTCACAAGATCCTCGAGCGGCTGGGGTGCTCACCACAGTTCAAGCAGCAATGAACTAGACCTTCCTCTCCGAGGCTCACTACAGAAGGCTGCGACACTGCCCTTCCTGTGGGGTCATCAGTGTTCAGTGACATGTGGCCCTTAAAGTGAATTGGCACCTAAGGCAGGAGTGTCAAACTCATTGTCACTCATCTTCACCTGGGGCCACATCAGCCTCGCAGTTGCCTTCTAAGAGCCGAACGTCATTTTAGGACTGTATCAACGGAACTACTCCTTAACCAGGGGCAAAGAGCTCAGCACTGGTGCTGGGTAGAAACGAGGTGCCGGGCTGCAAAACCACGTTTGCCGCCTGTGACCTAAGGTGTTCAATTTCAGCCATTTCTTTCCCTCCTGGCCAGATGCATTGACTTTAATGTAAGCATGAGGAATATCGATACTTTTATAGAAGAGAAATGATTTTTAAATTTCTCGTTTTAATGATTTTGAGTGAAAGGCCCAGGTGAAATGTCAGCTTCTCCAAGGAGGTGTCCTAGGTGGCCAGTGCGAATTAAGCTCTGACTTTCTCCACACGTGAGTACTCTGCCTTTCCTGGCTGTCCGTGCTGCAGAGTGCTGGAGCCGGGGCCAGGAACCAAGCCCTGCTCCTCCTGCAGCCTTGGGGCGCAGGGCTCCCCCACACAGCTCGCTTGCAATTAAGGTTTGCGGAATTGTGGAAGGTACAGTAGCGAAGGCAGAAACAAAACAGCACCACTGCTTTTCCCAGGTCACAAGCTTCCAATGTCAGTACCACTGATGCGGCTCCCAGTTTCTGAGCCTTTTAGAGTGGTCCCAGAATAATCCGTCTCCTCATCCCCCCGTCACAGATGTGCTGTTCTACCACTTCCTTCACCACACGACCGACTGGACCCGCAGACAGATCATGAGTGTGTTCGACATGCTGGACTGGGAGGCCTCGGGCGAGATCGGTTTTGACCAGTTCTACATGCTGGTCTGCATCCTGCTGGCTCAGCAGGCGAGTAGCGAGCCGGGGGTCGGGGGCAGAGGGGGCTGCGCCTGGCTGCTGCCACCGTCTTGCGGAAGGTAGCGCTGAACTAAGAGCACCCCAGAAATGTTCTTCCTTTCACTCGAAACAGGAAGGAGGAAATGGGAGGAGGAAGTACTTCTGGTTCCCCAAGGGTCCCTCGATAACCTAGAAACTCCCAGCAGCTACCCGGCCTCAGCCCCTGCTGCCTGCCGCCTGCTCTCCTGGGCGTGCCCTTCCCGGCCCGCTCCAGCTGGGGCTTCTCAGAATCACCCGTGAACCCAAGCGCTCCACTCCCTCCGTGATCCCCTTTCTCAGAGAATTTTCCGGAGGGATGAAGGGTGGAGATGAGAAACACTCTTCTCTGGGTTCCCACCTTACCTTGCACACACACATCTAGCGTGAATTTACCTACTTCCCACTCCCTGAGGAAAGGGGCCCGCGTCTTTATCATTTCACCAGCAGTGCCACGAAGCTTCGCAGGCAGATTTTCGCTGGAGGGATGGAAACACGTCCGCGACTGGAGTTCTGTCCACACAGGGAACCGTGGCCCCCAGTGCCCCCTGAGGGCAGATGCTGAAGCAGGACTTCAAGTACCGGCTACAGGGCCCTTTCGTCCCTGGGCGTCTCTGCTTTGGCCTTCAGCTCTCCAGGGAATGGAGGCGGGAAGAGCAGCCCAGGTGCAGCAAGTTTTGAGAGTGGCACCGGCAACACTGTTTCTTGTCTTACCCACTTGTCTCCAAACAGAACCACCTGGAAGAGCAATTTATCTTCCGCCACTCCCGGCCCGTGTTTGAGCTGCTGGACCTGGACGGGGAGCTGAAAATCGATGCAGAGATCTTCCACATGTACGGCTTCCTCTTCCATATCAAAAAACAGGAATTCCTAGACTTCTATCGTGACTTGGACATCACAGGTAACCGTGTAAGTGCTGATCCCGAACGTGTGGCCTGGCAGCCTCTCTGTCCTAAAGCAGAGGGCAGAGTCCCACTACCTGCAGTATAGATGGGGGAGGGGGAGGGGGGAGGCGGGGGCAGGCGGGGGCAGGGAACCTGCTCGAGCACAGCAAGGTGCTGGGATGCGAAAAACCTGGTTTATTGGCCTGTGGAGAGAGGACAAAGTGCTCCGTCAAAGGATGTGGATACAGAATTACGGGAGCTTAGACAAGGACGTCCGTGAGTACAGCGGGAGATGGCACTGGGGTTTACGTAGAAAGGAAGCAATTCTATGATGGGAGTGCAGGAGCAAATCCTGAGACCACTAAGGTGAAGACCGTAAATTCAGCCCCTTTAGGGAGGAAGTCCGTGTTGGGGAGGCAAGTGGGAGCTAAGGGTGAGAAAGGAGGAGCGGACCTCAAGATGCCAGCCTGAACTGTTTGGGCTGATGTCATAGAGCACGGCCCTCGGTTCCTTCAGAGCCTGCACGAGACTCCTTGGCTCCCAAACTACAATTAGATGATAATTTAGTCCTAATTATCGAGCCTCATGAAGGTTCCAAGTTCTTAAATGAGAAACCATTACAATCCTGCTGTCATCTGAAACAGAGTATCGAATCCTCCCTGAAATAATTTTTCCCCCTACAAAAGCGTCTTACTTACAAGGAATTTAAGCTGTTTACTATCTTCACCATGGACAAATACCAGGAGAAGCAGATAGAAGAGAAGGAGAAAAAGGAAGAGGAAGAGAAGGCTCTGCTCAAAAAGAAAATGTCATGCGAAGTTTATGGGACCCCAAAAGGGAATCTTCTTGGAATAGATGAATCTGAAATCAGAGTCTAAGTCATTACAACTGTTGACATGTTTAAAAATAAATTTGAACACGAAAGTGGCTGTCTTTACATTGACTTTGATGTACGAAGGGCCCAGATGAGTGTTCCCCAAACAGCAGGCTCTAAACTTTAATAACCTCGTGACCCACAATAATGTCACGGGAAGTAACCGCCCTCTTTTTGTCCCCCAAACATCCCAGCTCTGCTGCTGCTTTTCAGACCAACCCTGTTCAGTATTAAGTCCCCGTGTATCCAAACAATTGCCAACACTTCCTGGAGCTAAGCAGCTGAAAGAAGGTGACGCTTTCCCAATGTCGGTCACTAGCGGTCCAACACTTTCAGGATCCTTTCTACCCCGCCAATCCTTTGCTACCCGGATGCAAGACACTTCGAAATGGCAAATGCTGAAGTGCTTCCAACCATAAGGGAAACTGACTTTTAAGGATAGTTGGGTTGTGTTCTTCCAAGAACCCAATTTCTCTCTGATTCGTTGTGTGTGCTTAAGCCATGTATCGAACCTGCTAGGGTAAGGTAAATACGACAGGCCCTTTTTTAACTTACCTTTTGTATAATTAATGCCTTGAACAACCATTAAACGTCTGTAGCAGGGGCCTTGGGAACCCTCCCTCCCTATATTGTGACATAACAATGACAATTACCATTTAGCTGAAGAATGGTAGGTTTGCTTGCTGTGGGTCAGACAGGTGTGTTGGATGCATGGATTTATTCTCATAACCCTCTGAATCAGGTGTTAGCCTCAACTTACAGATGAGGAACCTGAGGCCTACAGAGATGGAGAACCTTACCCAAGAACACATGGCTCACTAGTGGTAGGACCAGGATTCAAATCCAAGGTCAATTAGATGCCTAGGCTTAGCACAAGCGATCCAAGTAACTCACTTCAGTTTTAGCAGATTCTGTTTAAGTTTGAAGCCAGCATTTCACTGGTTCAGAAATTCTTCCTGTATCATGCTAATAATTACCACATTTCCTTCTACCATAAACTTTGGAGGAACAAGCTCAGCAAGTAAAGAAATACAGCTCGCTTTGTATAAACAAAGGATTTCTTAAGACTACATTATGCAATATATGAGTTCCAAAGGACCAAATAATCATCAAAAATCACTTTCTCAAGGGGCAACAGACCAGAACACTCTTACCTAAGATTGCCGTTCAGAACTCAAACCTGTTACAGTAGAAATCACATTCATTACTACGATCACTTTCTACATTTACTCTAATAGACATGGGATTTCAATAACACGTTGATGACCATGAATAATGTCTGCCAGCCCAAAGCCAATCTCCAGAGTTCCGATTTCCGAATTGAACACGGGGGCAACGGTACGCACCTCAGAGAGCGCTGTGCAGACCAGAAGGACGCAGAGCACCTCCCCCGGAACGGTGCTCTCCTCCTCCTCTGCCGTGGTGAGGAGTTGGCGGGCATCCTCCCAGGAGACACCCCCCCCACCACTGACAGACAGGGTGGGACACGACCACACCGACTGAGTGCTGTGCTGAGAGATGAGGACTGGCTAGCTGGAAAGTGGCAGCCTGAGACTGGACGTCGTTTCAAAGGGCCTCATCCCTCAGCTGACCCTGGAACGGGTCTCTTCTGTCTGCCTCATGCTGCTTTGCCATGGGTGGGAACAGCCCTGAGGTACATGTAAAGGGGACCGAGGCACATGTTTCATGGCCTCTAAAGCAATGAAGATACCCCTCCCTTTCCCATTTCAGAGTGCGCACAGGGAGGGAGCAGGGAAGAGCCAAAGGTACTAGGCGAGCAGGTTTTAGAGTTGGCTAAACAAATTAAGCGAACATGTACATGTTTAAACTATTCAATGACTTCAAATGAATTTAAATCAGTTAACACTAAATGTAATCACTGACGTCTCACACAGGATAGGGCAGTATAGTCTTCCCCTCCTCCCCGGAAATCATCGAGGTCACTATAAAAGGTATCATGACCCAACTGCTAGATGCCTTTTAAGTGCATGTTTATAAACTGTGGGGCTCTGGAGTGGAATCGGGAAACCAAGCATTTACCTCTGATGGGTCCAAACTGACACCCAGTATAAAAACCACAATTCAATTGCCCCCCAGTAAAGTGACACTCCTTTGGGGACTAGGAGCACAACAGAGAAGATCTGGCAATGTCCACGTTAGGATTTCTTTTCTCAATTTGCATTATGCGACTTAAAAACTTTTAATGGGTTTCTAAGTACACTGCAGTTGACTTTCATTACTTCCACACTGAGGCCATCTGCGGCGCTTGCAAGGGTCGCGCCTATCACACAGAGTACCGTTCGCACGCTTTGACGGTGGTGGTACCACTGTGTGACGACTCTGTCAGAGCTACACTGGAGTCCCTTGGTCAACAGAGCATGCTTGTTCAGGGGCCCAAGCAGCGGGTGGAGAGCAGCAGCAGTCACTGGGCAGGTGACCAGCAGGCTTGACTGAGGAGGTGACTGCAGTCTGTCCAGGACCATGGGACTGGGTCCTCCGCAATCTCTATCGGCCACAAGGAGAAGAGAATTGTAGAGGACGCTGTCTAAGCAATGCAAAACCCCTTTTCTTCTACTAGTTCTTAGCTCTCACATATTCTCGTCACATGCCTCCCACCAAAAACAAAGACAAGAAAAGGCCAAATCAGCTCTGCTGACACTTGCTGGAACGGGCAAGTCACCCACGGGAGCAGCCCCCACAGAGCCAGAGAACAGAAATCCCGGGAAACCGGCTGCACAAGGGAGCTTATTAGTTCCTCTTTTCTCTTTTATTCAGTTAGTGTCAGGAAAAGTGGGGTAGGTAGCTGGGAAACAGTGAATCCAGGTTGCTATTCCCATTCTTTTTTTTTTTTTTTTTAAGATTATTTTTTAAAATTTTTATTTATTTTTATAGAGAGGGGAAGGGAGGGAGACAGAAAGGGAGAGAAACAGCAATGTATGGTTGCCTCTTACATGGCCCTCATGGGGACCTGGCCCGCAACCCAGGCATGTGCCCTGACTGGGAATCGAACCAGGACTGCCTGGTTCCCAGCCCGCGCTCAATCCATTGAGCTACACCAGCCAGGGCAGCTACTCCCATTCTTATACCAAAATAAATTCCATATAATGAAACCATTAAAAAAAATGAAATTTTTAAAATAATCTCAGAGTGGGTAAGACCCTTCGACGTTACAAAAACCAAGAAGTCATAAAATACAAGACTGATAGGTCTGATCATGAAAAACTTAATATTTGGCCCTGGCTGGTTGTGGCTCAGTGGATTGAGCACCAGCTTGCAAACCAAAGGGTCGCCGGTTCGATTCCCAGTCAGGGCACATGCCTGGGTTGCAGGCTAGGTCCTTAGTGGGGGGTGCACGAGAGATAACCACACACTGACGTTCCTCTCCCTCTCTCTCCCCTTCCCTTCCCCTCTCTCTAAAAATAAGTAAATAAAATATTTTTTCAAAAAGAAAAACTTACGGTTCGATTCCCAGTCAGGGCACATGCCTGGGTTGCAGGCCAGGTCCCCAGTGAGGGCCATGTGAGAGGCACCCATACATTGCTCTTTCTCCCTCCCTTCCCCTCTCTCTAAAAATAAATAAATAAAATCTTTAAAAAAAAAAGAAAAACTTAATACTTGCACATGGTAAATTACATAAAAACAAAAACAAATGCTAACACATGATAGAAAATGACTAATTTCATTAGTATAGAAAGAATGTTTGCAAATCAGGAGGATAAGAACCAAAATGCATTAGGAAATGAGCAAACTTAAAGAGAATTCAAGGGGAAACAAAATACCAATGGCCTTAAAATATAGAGCAAAATGCGAAACTTCACGCGAAGAGAAAACACTAGTGAAAACTGGGGGACACAGATTTTCACCTAGATTGTCAAAGACCAAAAAGTTGGTCAGGGCAGAGGGAAATCAGAGCAGTCACACTGTTCACAGTATTAAATGGGTAAGTCTATTTGGAGGGCCATGCAGCATCTACTCCTTGGCCTAGCCGTTCACCCTCTCCAGGAGCGCGCTCGATAGCTGGACGCAGACACAAAGGCAGAGCGAGGGAAAGGGGCATTCCCGGCAGCACGGTTCACGGCAGCGGAAGCCTGGAAACGGCCGCACTGACCGGCGGAACTGAGGCTGAAATCACCGCGGTGCTGCAGACAACGCAACGCTACTGCCGCTGGAACAGGAGTGAAGCAGGTCCAGCTCTGCTTACACGGACAACTTCAGATTCACCATTTTAAAGGAAAAGCAAAGGTGCAGGGCCCTATGTGTATTCATGGAAAAACGGGAGGGTGGGTGACTGTACTTGTCTATCCCAGAATAGTCCTCAGGTTGGGGTCCTTAGGCAAGCAGCGGAGCAGCATCACCTGGCATCTTCTAGAAATGCAAATCCCTGGGCCCCGCTCAGACCTGCTAACTTGGAGTCTCTGGGGAAAAGAGTCCAGCAATCCGAGCTTCAGTGTAATGAGCCTTCCAGGTAACTCTGGTGCATGCTCAAGTGTGAGAACCACTGTGCCAGGGTATCTTTAAAGTTGTTACCTCTGGGGAGAAGAGATAGCAGGCAAGGAACAGGAGTGAGAGAGAGACTTTTCACTTCCGTATTTTGGGTTTTTTTTTCTCTATCATGTGTGTATCTATCACCTATTTAAATAAAAATTTAACCATCAAACCTGCCACTTTGATCCAAAATGGTTAATAAACGAGCTCAGTGCTTTGGGAAAACTGAATGAAAAGTTTTGGTTGACACCATGATTCTTAAAAGAAAAAAAAAACAACAACAACAACCTATTTTAGACCAAGATTTCAATGCAAAAGATAAAGTATATCCATAAGTGACCATGTATGGTTTGGCACTGCAGAGCCTCAGTCTGGTGATAATATACTCCTTATTTACTGAGCTGAAGTTTAAAAAAGAAGGAATACCTTTTTAGAGGTTTTATTAGACTGAGGCAGATTACCCTTATTGTGAGAATAACAATTAAGAAAAAAACAGAAAAAAAGGCAAAGACAAAGAGAAAAATTGAACAATTTTTTTTAAAAAAATGCACAAAAAAACCCTACACACTAAAATTGTACATATCAAGTATTGGTCCAATCTTATATCAGTCTATTTACAATTAAACAGCACCATGGTTTTCTTACCTAGGTTTCTTAAACATGCCCAGAAAATTGTTATTCAAAGTATATGTTCCTTTAAAATAAATTATTGAGAGCTCACATCCTCAACAAATAAAAAAGACCTTCTACCAACCATAGATTATTGATGATATCACCAAGTTGACTTAAGAAAAATAAGTTTGAACACCTTTTTTCCCAGCCGACAAACTGTGAGAGATGTTGCTATTCAGTGTGGCATACACATTAACAAGAACTTTTTGATGACGGGGCACTGTACTGAGAGACCTTCACGTACCCCTACCTCCGCATATAAAAATACTCCTTTGGAATGAATGCTGTTGTATCCTCTTGGATTTAGATTTGATTAGCAGCAAACCTAAATTAAATGTAGCCACAATCTTTCAAATAATTGCATTACAAGGGGAAGTAGTTAAAGCTCTCAGAAACATGTTACAAGTATAAATATTATTATATCTAACAGGCTATAGGAAGTTTAATACCATTTTAAACATTATCTTTAAACTAATTAGCAATTTCATTTTGCCATAAAGATCAATAATGGCGCTTCATATCCACATAGGTGTGGAGGTTTGCTATTTCCCAGCTGCAAACAGCATAAGTGCCTTCTTCCCCTAATTTTCCAACCCATGGATTCCCAGGGGTACAGCGATCACGTGGGAGCCCCCCTCACTACTGGAACCAACCTTGAAGAGGCTCCAAATTAAACATAACCCTCGGCACCTTTATTCCAGCCGCAGTACCAAAGAATCAGGTCATCTCACCAGATCTGTCAGTCCTCTATGATCAAATCTACAATGGTTCTTAATTTGCCTTTTTGCTAGGAAAGAGGAGAGAGGAAAACTGTCATCCACCATAACCACAGGGAACTGGAAAGCACTGACATATAAAGCAACATTTCACCATTTGGTCTCTCCGCTAATGCTTAAGTGACATCGGTAAATCTGTCATATTAGTCAGTTATGACTTGAAATTTTCTCTAAAAGACTGAAAATAGGCACAGTTCTCCCAGGCACAGGTGAAATGGGCTTGCTTACACCCTTCCTGCAAATTGGGAGAGAAAAGAGAATGACTTTATTATCCTTCAGTGGGAATAGCTGCACTTGATTCCGTGCATTCCCTGGCCCAGCATCCATGCATTTGGCAGCCGTTGGCTCTGAGAAGTTCTGAGCAGAGTAGGGAGAACAAGTATGGTGCTATATAGTAATGACCTTCTAGACCTGCATATGAAAACGACTTTGTTATACACACATTTTAAGATACCTACGCAGCAAGAGAACAAGACGCTTTTCAACTGAGTATCAGTGGAAAATCAGAGCTCTGATTGCATCGACTAAATTATTGCCTAGTTTTCCAGAAGGGGCCTGCAGCCAGTGTGCTGGCAGGCACCGAAACTTAGTGGGAACAGAAAGAGCTCAACGCACGGGGACGGGGAAAGCGGTACTCAAACACAATTTACCAGCCTCCAATCCTTTATGACTGAACAGTAACTGAGCAAAAAATTAAGACCAGAATAGATGCAAACCTCAAATACTGCTCTTTCCGGTTTCCATTCTAAAAAGCTCAAGTCTAACAACTGTTATTGATGACTTCTGGAAATTATCATTCGTTTTTATAAAAATTCTGTATTTGCAAGGTGCTCGGTGCTGTTCTTCATGGATGCAATATTCTATTTACAGTCCCAATCATTTAAATACAGCCATTACATAGTTTCTGGGTGTTTTAAAATAAATGGTCATCTACTTCTTAACTGTCCCTCAAATTAGAAATTGTAATTACACGAGTCTCAAAGGCTAGCTCTTTGTGTTTTATTAATTATTTTTGTTGGTCTCCATCACAGATGGAATTTTTCACTGATAATTCCTCAGAACTAAATCCATTATACGGAATTCAGAGCAGTGAAAATAAATTTCACGCCATAGAGTAGGAAACAACAGTAGAAAGGAGCAGGAGGGATCTGGGGACCAGCCAACAGAACCAGCTCAGTTCTCCACTGGCGTTGGGTTTTGCAAAGGTTGGCTCATTATAACCTGTACAACATAGTCCTTTGGGATCTTCAGCTCTTCCAACTTCATCTTGTCGGTGAGAGGTCTTCCAGAGAAGAACCACCGCTGACTGCTCGGCTCCACCCCCTCAGCCGCGTGGAGGCGCCTCTTCATGTGGTACACTGTGTCCGTGCTGCGGACCACAAGTTTGAGGTCTTTGCCAGTGGAGAGGCGCAAACGGAGCTGACATTCATACCCAGAATTGGGGGGCGGCTCGGGAATATCCAGAGTCTCTATGTCGCTCTTTTCCTCTATCATGTTGATGGGTGGTGCCAGGCAATAGACAGGAAGCTGGTATCTGTTTCCCAGCTCGTCATAGCACTCGGTCAGTGCACCTTCAGGAAGAAGACAGGAGTAAGGGTTTAATCTAAATGAATGCACTTTTGTTTACACCTTGCGAAACACTCAAGCATCTCTTGCTAGCTTGCCATTGTACAGACAAATATTAAAATAAGGTCAGTCACTGTCAACTGACCATCAATGATAATCATCAAAGTTCATGGCTTATTAGTTGAATGCTTATCTAATTTTATGTTAATCGGAACCCTAGCTCCTTACCCTCATCTCCTCTATTTCATACCTAATTCACACTTTCAATGGAAAGATAAAGGAAAAAAAAGCACACGAAATTCAAATTCACTAGTATCATTCATGCTTAGACCAAATTAAAGAGAGATTCAAACTGCATTGGGACATCTCTGTAAGAAAGATTCAGCTACCTTGAAAAAGAAAAAGAAAAAAAAGCCTTTCGGAGCCCAGTGCACCACAACTCAGCGTTACAGTGGCTTCCTTACTGCGCAGACTCGAGGAGATCACAGACTTGGGTGCCCCTGGCCCACAGCTCACATCCCTGTGACAAGATTCACGAGCCCAACCAGTATGGAAGGGATGGAGGTGTTTTATTAACCCCAGCAGCCAATGTTACAGAGAAGTTACAGGTTAAAAAGGAAAAACAAACGGGGAATTAAGTTTATAACCTGCTGGCTCAGAGGAAGGAAAAAAGCATTTATGTTTTAAAAAAAGTATTATTGACTAATTTTTTTTATAAACCATAAACTGCATTATAATTACTAGGACTTCCCTTGGGAGCTTAAAAGCATACTTAACAAATGCTTTATTGTAAGGTTTTTCATAATGTGCCCTTCGCTCAAACTGGATTTACTGTTAGCTGATTTTCAATTTAGATAAAAAGCAAAAACATCTACCATACTCAAAACACTTACACACAACCTAATAAATACGGGGAGTGGGAGGCTGAGAAATGGTTGTCAGTGAACAAAGGAGTTACTGCGCTGATCTCTGTGGTCGCTATCAACTGGCTGAAAATACAAATCGGAAATGAGGGTCAACAGTCACCAATGACCTGGGTTCAGTCAGGTCTGCCTCCCAGCTATGTCGCAGGAGCTGGGGCGAGAGCCGAGTCACCCAGCGAATCGCGCATGGAGCTCCCTGTCCTGCTTAACAATAGTGCTCGGCCTGTGCTGCTCACGAATGAACCGGACACTGCTAGGACACTGTAAGCGCAGACCTGCCCCGAGCACAGCTGTAACTAGCTCCCCACACAGGAACTAGTGAGCATCGCACTGCAGCACCACTATTGTTTATAAATAGAGGTATGGTCCCTTATCCCGGTTTACATACTTTCTATAGCCTGGTCCTAAGGCAAGGAAACCTACCAGTGGTTTTCAGATGGACTGGCTTTCGGGATAAAAGAGAAAGTGGAGAGGCCACCCACCACCTCTACTAAGCAAACACCTTCAGATGCACAGCCCACCGGTAATGAAGGGTCGCTCAAGTCAGCCGGATGAGCACAAGGATGTACTTGCAGAACTGTTCTGTGGAACGGGAGTCTCTCAGGCACCGCTCCAAACCGTTACCTTCGGACTCAGGAAACCAAGACGAGGTTCCAGCCTCGGTATTAACTAGCTGCACAGCCCTGAGCAACGTTCTTCAGCCTGAAATACTGTCTCCTATCAGCAAAATGAGGCAGGACCAAGCTGACCTCTAGAGCGGTTTCCACATGCATCTCTATCTTCATGCACCACAACAGGTAGAAAATTGCAGGCTGCAGCCCTGGCTGGTGTGGCTCAGTGGATTGAGCACTAGCCTGCGAAACCAGAGGGTTACCGGTTCGATTCCCAGTCAGGGCATGTGCCTGGGTTGCCGGCCAGGTCCGCAGTGGGGCGTGTGTGAGAGGTAACGACACATTGAGATTTCTCTCCCTCTCTTTCTCCCTCCCTTCTCCGCTCTCTAAAAATAATAAATAAAATCTTTTAAAAAAGAAAACAGCAGGACTGCAAAACAAAGCAGTCGAACAGCCTACATTTTTAGGCTCCCTAGGAACTAGGATGAGAAGTGCCACTGCAGCCTTTCGAACCAGGCTAACCTCAGTGAGATGCACGTTTATTAATAGGCCCTCTGGTTCTTACTGGGTCTGAATACTCACCCCTCCATCTCAACAGAAAGCCGAGCCTCTTCCCTTCTGCTTTCAGCCCTACAAATCAGGCTCAGTTCTCAGATCTCAAAGGGAGAGAATAAAAGCCCCATGGAAGAAGTCCAGGTGGGCAACACATAACTGTGATGCTGGAATAAGCTATCCAGACTCTGTGTTGCTCAGAAGCTTCCATGTTTCAATATTTTCAGGAAAGATAACTTGTATTATTTAACACAAAGTTTTCTGATTTTCTTTTTCTCACTTCTGCTTGTCAAAATATAAACTGAAATTGCCCTGGCTGGTGTGGCTCAGTGGATTGAGTACCAGCCAGTGAACCAAAGGGTGGCTGGTTCGATTCCCAGTCAGGGCACAGGCCTGGGTTGTGGGTTGGGACCCCCCATAGGAGGCGCGAAAGAAGCAACCACACATTGATGTTTCTCTCCCTTTCTCTCTCCCTTCCCCTCTGTCTAAAAATAAATAAATAAAATCTAAAAAATAAAAAATAAAATAACCTGAAATAAATATGCTCTAGTGTTTTAAAGTAAAATCTTTACAAAGAGGGGAAAATTCCAGACCATGAAAGTCAATATGACTTAATTACATTTTAAGGCTATGATCTTATGGGTTATTCTCTCCCCAGAATTAAATATCTATGATCATAAAGTATCAATAAAAACAATCTGTGCTTACCACAGAGCCCACAGCTGAACACACCCCAGAACCTACTCGCAGCAGAAGGGCTCCTCCGTAGCCCAGAGAGGTCTGAACACCCTCCCGCCCACCGCCTAACGGCTCCATGTCGCTTTCTTAAAGACAAAACTGCTCTGCTGACAGCGATCTCTACCACGCAAGCCCTCAGAACCCACGAGGATCACCAGAAAACGACTCTCATACACGGTCGCTGCAGGAACAGGTGCTAAACACCTAGGAACGTGCAGGGCATGTCAGTGGCACTGAGGAGAAAAGGGTGCAAGAGAACCAAGATTGTCCGTGACTCCAGGAGCTTATAATCAAGGTGGGCAGATGCAACATAACTACCAAAGATTTTAACTACAAATTGAGACACTAAAAATCAAATGTAGAAGCTGAGGGTATCACACCATAGAAAAGTGACGAAAGTTGGTAGAGCCAAGGAGGAGAAATTCTGTAGCTCTGGTGTGTTCTGGGTATGACACAGAATAGAAATAAAGGGCATCCCAAGAAACGGGAACGATACAGAAACAAGAACTGTTACAAGACAAGCAGGGAGTAGCGAGCAGCTTTGCTGCGGTGAAACACAGAATCAATGATGTGAGATCGCCAAACAGACAGCAGAGGTGAGAACCAGACAGAGGAGTTCAGGAGCTTATAGACACAATCATGTAAGAAACTACTAGACGTGACTGATACAGGTACACGAGTCCCTCATCCAACAAATACGGACTGCCTGTTACATGCCAAGCACGAGGGTCACCTTAAAGAACACAACAAAGCCTGAAGATTATTTGTGCATTTGCGTAAAAGGAGAAGGACTGACTAGGACCAGGGGAACCTGCTGAAATAATTGTCTGACTAAAGCAATGGAAGGAGATACCTTTGAGGGAACCAGTCAGTGGTGACTTGCAGGACCTAATGATAGGTTATGTATGCTGAATAGCAGAAAGGAAAGAATACTCACCGAACTAGAAAACGAGTAACAGAGAATTTAGCATCACAAAATTCTTTGCTTAGTTGTTTCATTTTTTATTGATTTTAGAGAAGATGGGGAAAGGAGGGAGGGAGAAGATAGGGGGAGGGGCATAGAGAGGAGAGAGAGAGAGAAAGAAAAAAAAAGAAGAGGCATCGATTTGCTATTCCACTTATTTGTGCACTCATTGATTGCTTCCTATGTGTGCCCTGACACAGATTGAACCTGCAACCTTGGCATATCAGGCTGATGCTCTACCCAACTGAGCTACCCGGCCAGAGCTCTTTGCTTAGTTTTTTTAACTGTATCAGGTTCAGTGAGAGAATTCAGTTGCATTAGCTGCAGGTAACTGAAAAAGCACAGTATTGGGAAAAGGGTAAAAGCGGTTTGTAGAGTAATCATCTCAAATGCACACTGTTTAAACATAAAAGCAAACATCTGAGAGTGCTTGTGAAATAAACTAACAGCAGCAATCATTTCACAATGAATGTAAGTCAAACCACTGTGCTGTACATCTCAAACTGCAGTGATATCAGTCACCTATATTGAATGAAACTGGAAAACTAGAGTGCTTACTAGTTCTAGCTCTGACTAAGCACTTTACATACACTGACATTCAACCCTCACAATAACCTTTATGGTTACTCACTTTATAAATGGGAAACTGAAGCAGAAAGAAGTCACTTGTCCAGGGTCATAGACAGTAGGTGAAAGAGTGAAATAATCTGATTCCTGAAGAAGTAAATGCATAGCACAGGGCAAAGACTACAGGGCTTGGTTCCCAGGTTAGTGACATAGTTAACAGGAAGGATACGATGAGCTCAGAGCGGGGGAAGGACAAATACTAGAGGGACGAATACTAGAGGGACGAAAAACCAAACATGAATGACAAGGAGCAAGAAACCAACAGTCCAAATGGAGCCCAACAACATATTTCCCAGCGACGTTACCCACAGGTCAAAGGAACCGGAAGGTAAGGCAAAAGGAAATGGTGACTGATAGGCTTCAGTGCTGTGAGGCCACCACATGTAGTGACAAAATAGACATATTACTGTCACTGTCTCATCCATGATATTTTCCAGGAACGTGGGAAAAATAAAGCATAGTTAAAAGATGGAGAGTTTTGCTTTAAAGAAACCCTGTGTTTGAACACAAAGGAAAGGAACCACTCTAAAAGTTGATAACGTAGGGATTTTTCTACCTGCCCCAAATCACTTTCACCTATGTCTGCATTTGCAATGTATAAAAGGTTTGAATCACCCGCACTGACCACTGAGGGTGCAGCTCACTGAGCGATTGTCTAGTTCTGAAGGAGCTCCAGCCAGGCTTGCTCACATCATTCACCAAACGTCCTCTGTGGAAGGACACATTCGTCTTCCTTTCCTTCTCCTTGCAAACCCACTGCAGACCTCGAGCCCTGGCAGAGACAGATGGCCACCAGGAAAAAAGCCTGCCAAGGCCTCGTCTCCCCAGGTCAGGAAGCCCTGAATGCTCCCCCCCGCAGGAAGAAAGCTGCCAAGACGCCACCTTCTGTTCTGGTTTCGTACATCATTTCCTGCAGTTGTTTTTATTTATTTTCTATCTATATGAATGGCTCAGATATGTTCTACTTTCCTCACTCAACTGTTTTCTATGGCTGTTTTTAATTAGGCTTCAAAATACTTCACCAAAGTATAAAGGTAAAACTAAATTATATGAGAAAAATAAAAATACATTTACTAGCCCTGGGTGGTGTGGCTCAGTGGATTGAGTGCCGGCCTGTGAACCAAAAGCTCGCAGGTTCGATTCCCAGTCAGGGCACAAGCCTGGGTTGCGGGCCAGGTCCCCAGTTGGGGGTATGTGAGAGGCAACCAATTGATGTATCTCTTACACATTGATAACTTCTCTCCTTCCCTGAACCTCTCTCTAAAAATAAATAAATAAAATCTTTTAAATAAATAAATGAATGGATGAATAAAAAAATACTAAATTTACTAAATGCCAAAAAGCCTAACACTTTGCTCTTTCTCAAGCAGTCTTTCAGGTTAGAAAGAAAGTGTCCTTTTAAGCATTCAGAGGCCTCACTCCATACTCCTCATTGCTCACTCCTATTAAGACTGCAGGCCCTGGCTGGTGTAGCTCAGTGGATTGAGCACGGGCCTGCAAACCAAAGAGTCGCTGGTTCAATTCCCAGTCAGGGCACATGCCTGGGTTGCAGGCCAGGTGCCCAGTGGGGGCCACATGAGACACAACCACACATTGATGTTTCTCTCCCCCTCCTTCTCCTTCTCTTCCCCTCTCTCTAAAAAATAATAAAATCTTAAAAAAAAAAAAAAAAAAAAAAAGACTGCAGCTCAGTCTTAAAATTTTTAGCACTTGAAATTTGTGTAGCCATATAAACAATTATGTAAAAGTTTAAAAATCGGCTTTTGCATAAGAATGTTCCTGGAGATATGAAAATGCTGTCTTTATTGTGGTGGTGGCTTCATGTACACGGGCATGTGTGTGTCAAAGCTGACCCAACCGCACATTTAAATATGTGCTGTTTTGCACTCATCAATACACCTCAATACCGTTGAAAAATGCAGTATTCAACATACACTGGCAATCTGCTATCAAAACTGCCCTCCCAGAGCTCATTAAGCAGGCCAGGTCCTAGAAGAACGGCAGGGCTCTTGCCACACTGGGGGTTTCTTTCAAAGCCTATGGAAATGTAATCTTTATTCTTTTATTTTTAATGTTTTAAAAGACTTTATTTATTGTTAGAGAGAAGGGAAGGGAGGGAGAAAGAGGGGGAGAAACACCAATGTGCAAAAGAAACATCGATCGCTTGCCTCTCACATGCTCCCAGTCGGGGGGACCTAGACCGCAACCCAGGCATGTGCCCTGACTGGGAATCGAACCAGTGAACTTACAGTTCACAGGCCAGCATTCAGTCCACTGAGCCATACCAGCCAGGGTAGGATCTTTAGTCTTAACTTCTTTTGTCTAACTGATCTAGAAGGTGCTAACTCTACTTTTCAACACATGTGACTTCTTTGGCAAAGGAAGGTCTATCCACAGAGCTGGACACAGCCACAGGTCAGACACGGAAGGAACGGAGTGAATGAGGAGGAGGAAAGAGAGGTTAGACCTGCAGCTCAGGCAGCCCGCTGTGGAGCCCGATGGAGGTGCAGGGGCCTGGAGGGGCAGGGAGGCCGACGGAAGGAGCGGTGCCACTGCAGTCCGTCATACCTACGTTTTCACTTAGATCCTAATTTTGGGCAAACTGGTCCATTTCCTCAAAGATTACAGCACCCACTTCACAACGCTGCTGTAAGGATTAAATAATAAAACATGCAAACTGCCTGGCACATACAACAAACACAGAGAACACACTTGGTAACACTGCTTCCTTCACATCTCAGAACCAAGCTCACGGGGGAGAGTTCGCCAACAGCAATTACCACACAAGGTCAAGGTTTCACAAAGTTTGCAGTGTCCATGGCTTTCGGCTTCACCGGGCTCTCTGCGAACCTGAATCACAATGATGTCAAAGGTCATCAAAATTCCCCTTCATCCTGACAGGGTGAGCAGTCTTTCAGGACTAACGAACTGTAGGCTTTTGCATGCAAACACGCTGCTGGGAATTGCACCAAGCTTAGATCCGGTAGTCAGGCTTTAAGAGAAGCAGGTTTAGCTGTCCCATCCTACCAAAATAGCTATAAGACTGGCATTCAGAGGCACCAAATCGATCACCTCTTCCAGCAAGCACAGGTGAAAAGCGGCTTAGCTTGCATGTACTGCTCAAGTCATACACTGGTTAGCTCATGAGTAAGAGCTTGTATTACACTTTGCCACATTTCTAGGGAGATAGTGAGTTTTAATTCCAACTCTTTAAAAGGACAGAGGAATGGACCAGAAGTACCTGGACACTGTGGTTATTTAAAGCTGAGCTGGAGCCTGGCTGGTGTAGTTCAGTGGATTGAGCGCGGGCTGGGAACCAAAGGGTTCCGGTTCGATTCCCAATCGGGGCACATGCCTGGGTTGCGGGCCAGGTCCCTAATGAGGGCCATGTGAGAGGCAACCATACATTGCTCTTTCTCCCTCCCTTCTCCTCTCTCTGAAAATAAATAAATAAAATCTTTTTTTTTAATATTTTATTTATTTATTATTAGAGAGGAAGGAGGGAGACAGAGAGGGAGAGAAACAGTAATGTATGGTTGCCTCTCACATGGCCCTCACTGGGGACCTGGCCCGCAACCCAGGCATGTGCCCTGACTGGGAATTGAACCGGGACCCTTTGGTTCCCAGCCTGCGCTCAATCCACTGAGCTACACCAACCAGGGCTAAATAAAATCTTTTAAAGCTGACCTGGAGAGCCCCGGCCTGAGTGGCTCAGTTGGTTGGCGCATCATTCCCGTAAACCAAAAGGTTGCGGGTTCGATCCCTGGTGGGGGTGCATATGGAGGCAACAAATCGATGTTTCTCTTTTCTTCTCCCTCTCCCCCCGCCCCCCGAAGCAAAGAGGAAATATCCTTTGGTGAGGATAAAAAGAATTTAAAGCTGATCTGGCTTTATAGAAGTAGAAGTTGATAGAGTATATTTCCTGGGACCGTATCAGAAATCCTGCTTCCCTGCCACTCCCACCACCCAGGAGGCAAAGGAAGGAGGTCTTCTACAGAGGTAAGCCTACGGACTAGGGACAGCCTCTCGCCTCGGCTATGTCGGGGCTCTGCTCCTCCCCTTGCAGGGAAGGGCGACGGCAGCAGAGGAGCAGATAAACTCACATTTTATAACTCCAAATCATTGTTTCCTTGGGGACAGAGACAAAGGGTTCCACAATTAATTTATAATCAGTCATCAGATCCTTTATTAAGGCTGTTTCATTTCTAAACACAACAGTCTGGTGAAACTCCTCTGTCTCCCATGTACGTGCAGTATCTTCATACTTTCATTCCTAAGTTTTACATTCGTAACTTATCTTCTCAATTCAGTTCAGTAAATGACGACTTCTTACAGTGACCTTTAAAGAAACCAGAAGTCATGGCCTGTTTCTTAATGGGCCTCTGACACACTGACAAGAAGGAGAAACAACGCCCACACGGACAGACCTCCTGACTCCCCGGGTCCTAGGGAACCCGTCTGTTCTCCTTTAGAACGGACCGGAGAGTACCACTGCAGAGCGCAGCTGGTTCGTGAACAACACGGGGGCTCGGGGCGCCGACCCCCGTGCAATCGGAAACCCACATACAACTTCTGACTTCCCCAAAACTTTTACTAAATAGCCTACTGTTGACCAAAAGCCTTATTAATAACCCAATTAACAAATATTTTGCATTTTATATGTACTATGTACTATATTCTTACAACAAAATAGAGAAAAGAAAACGTCATTAAGAAAATCAGAGGAAGTCCTGGCCGGGTAGCTCAGTTGGTTAGAACACCAGCCCGGCACGCCAAGGTTGTGGGTTCGATCCCTGGTCAGGGCACACACCAGAACAACCAGTGAGTGCAGGAATAAGTGGAACAACAGGTCAATGTGACTCTGTTTATCTCCCCCTTCCCTTCTGCTCTAATATCAATACATAAACTTTTAAAAATTAAAAACAAAATGATAAGGAAGAGAACATACATTTAAGGTATTTATTGGGAAAAAATCTGCACTTAAGTGGACCTGCGCAATTCAAACCAGTGCTGTTCAAGGGTCCCCTGTATGCCACACAGTATGGGAAGGACCTCCAACATTAGACATGAAGTTAACACTGAAGATGACGTGTGCAGCCTCTTCACAGAAAGCAGAGAACATGACCATGTCATGAAGCTGCCTTAGTTAATTACTGCTAGATTCAGGACTTAAGTTCAAAGTCCCCGTTCTATGACTTATACCTTAAAAAAAAGGCATAACCCCTCCCTGTGCTTCAGTTTTCTCAGCTGTTTAAAATGGGTATTGTTGCAGATGATTATTATAGCATGAGAAATAATATCAATTCAAAATGTGAAGTTACTGTTACTTTATTATTCCCGATTCTCAGGGCAGCTGTTCTTTCATCACACTGGCTCCCTAAGACATGCTCTAGTTATGCTATTTATAAGGGCCTTAGTCTTAAAAATCTTCACGTACATTACACTTATACATAATTTAATTTATTCACATTTGATAGTTTGAGATACAACATACCAGAAAAAAGGGGAGAAAATTCTGGGCAACTCCTATCCTACCTTTATTTTGAAGGTGATTTTTTTTTTTTTTAAAGATTTTATTTTTATTTATTTTTAGAGAGAGGGGAAGGGAGGGAGAAAGAGAGGGAGAGAAACAGCAATGTATGGTTGCCTCTCACATGGCCCTCACTGGGGACCTGGCCCGCAACCCAGGCATGTGCCCTGACTGGGAATCAAACCGGGACCGCTTGGTTCCCAGCCCGCGCTCAATCCACTGAGCTACACCAGCCAGGGCTGAAGGTGATTTTTGAAAAATTGAGTGTTTTTTTTTTGTTTGTTTGTTTTTTTAAAGATTTTATTTATTTATTTTTAGAGAGAGGGGAAGGAGAAAGAGAGGGAGAGAAATAGCAATGTGTGGTTGCCTCTCACATGGCCCTCACTGGGGACCTGGCCTGCAACCCAGGCATGTGCCCCGACTGGGAATCGAACTGGGACCGCTTGGTTCCCAGCCAGCGCTCAATCCACTGAGCTACACCAGCCAGGCAAAAGTTGAGTTTTTAAGAATGACCTTTTTCTGCCATATCCCTCAGCATGAAAAGGGACAAAAGAAACAGACCTTGAAAAGACTGAATGAAGAACTGGCCATGTTTAGCCACAAAAGGTAAGAAGGTTGGAGTTAAGTCGTCAAGTCTAGGAAAGTAACAGTGAGCAGTTACTTCTACACAAGGACGGATTAAGAGGAGAGGTTTTACATTTGAATTGTATGGAGCTGGAAAACTAATTGTAGATGTAAAGAAGTAAAAACAACCTTTCTAGAAAATTAGAAGGTAGGAAAGGGAGTAGACAATTTTTAAAATCCTTTTTAATCTTCTATTTAATAATTCTAAAAAGGCACTAAATCCTCATCTTTATAAGATAAATAGATACTGTTCCTGAATAAAATGAAAATAACCACCTTGGTGGGGGAGGCGGGTAAGCCACTTAAATAACCTGGTTTCACTGGCAAAATACTGTAGTGAGGAATTCTGAAGGACTAAATAGCAATCAATTATGGCCCTGGCTGCTGTGGCTCAGTGGACTGAATGCAGGCCTGCGAACTGAAAGGTCTCTAGTTCGATCCCGTCAGGGCATGTGCCTGGGTTGCAGGCAGTCTCCAGCTGAGGGAGTATGAGAGGCAACCAACCATTTGATATTTCCCTTGCAAGTCAGCGTTTCTCTCCTCTCTTCCTCCCTCCCTTCCCCTCTCTCTGAAAATAAATAAAATAAATCTAAAAAAAGAGAGAGGAAAAATAGCAATCAATTACAAAAAGGCAACAAGCTCTTTAAGAAATTTAAGACCACAAGTTAAAAAAAAAAAAAAGCTGCTTACATCGTGAAAAATGAGCCAGGACAGGACAAGGAGGCCATGGGAAAGGGATAACAGAACCGGAATCATCAGGGAGCTTCTCCCACAGAACACACATCCAACCTGCCCTCAACCTGAATCACAGCTTCCAAACTAAAATATAAATACACATATATAAAGTGCCTACGTAGTTATGACACTAACTTCCCTCTTAACAATTCCTATTGTTAAGAATAATGAACTAAAGAATTATCACGATATGAACAGAGGAAGATAATTAAAAAGTGCTGCATTATTTATTTTGCACGTGCACAAGTCAGGACTATAATGAGTGGCCTCATGCCTGGAACTGAGATGAGAGCGCGATTATCAATGGAGCCGCTATACGAAAGAGAAAGGAGGGAACACGTGGAAGTGCTCTTCGCCGTTTGCTTTAAAAATAACTCACGAAGGTACCTATCATCATGTTGGAAAAAAAGGCCATCAACATATACAAATTTTTATGCATATAACACTGATTCGAAATACAATTTAAACCAAAGAGGACACAATCATTGCTTACTGAGAGTACGATCCAAACACACGTTAACAAGACATGTACATATACATTCACAAAGAGTTTCATAGAGTTTTCAAACTTTGAAGAACTCTTTATGTTTCCACTGGGAAGATAAGAAGAATAAGGGCGAGATGAAAATAGCATGGGAAGAGAAGACAGAGAAGATGAGAGGAAAAGAAAGGAGATTGGACTGAAGAAAGCTTAGAGAGGATCAGGAAAGCTTAGAGAAAGCTCAGGATCTCTTCTGCCTGCCGATCTGTGTTCGGTTCACCAGAGACAGACGGAGGTTAAGGGGGAAGGGATGACCTGGGTATGGGATGATGTTAAACTATATCCTCACTGCTTTGGCATTGAGCTAATATATCTACTACCACTGCTGCTACTGAATCAACACAATCTCAGAACTCCATCAGGCGCATATATACCCAAGGCAAAGTCCACTAAAAGTCCAAAGACGATGTTACACATCAACAGAAAATGTCAGTAGACAATACATCCAGAAAATGATCAAAATCTGAAGATTCTGGTGCAAGGAATTTACTTGTTAATGTCAGAGTTCTCAAAACACTATCAGCCCTGGCTGGTGTGGCTCAGCAGATTCAGTGGATTGGTCGCTGGTTCAATTCTCAGCCAGGGTACATGCTTGGGTTGCAGGCCAGGTCCCCAGTAGGAGGTGTGCAAGAGGCAACAGATGGTTCTCTCTCTCTCTCTGTCCCTCCCTTCCCCTCTCTCTGAAATAAATAAAATCTTTAAAATAAAACAAGAAACACTATCATCAGCACTACTACTTATTAAGTGCTTACATCCAGAAAATGATCAAAATCTATAATTAAAGATTTTGGTGAAAGGAATTTACTTGTTAATGTCAGAGTTCAAAAAATACAATCATCAGCACTACTATTTATTAAGTGCTTTTTGGACCCTGGTAAGCAATTTCCATGTGCTGTATCACATGTAATTGGTACAACGACCCTATGGAGTAGGTGGTTGTAATCCATATTTTAGAGGTGAGAGAATTTAAGCTTATAGAAAAGAAGCAATCTGTCTAAAGCCACATAGCTGTAGAGGCAGGAAGTAAGGCTAAGCCTGATTCCAGAGCCTAAAAGTCTATGCAATATTTTTAACTCAAAATACTAAGTACTCTCAGATGTTTAGAGTATAACACAATAAAATATGTCCAAAGTAAAATTTCAAATATGTAATTATACCAAAAAGATGGAAGGGATTTCAACACTATCACTAAGTACAACAGGTTTCAGTAGAAGTACGTAATTAAATCGTCGTTGTAAAGTGATGGTGAGTTAGAGTAGATGACAGGATACAATTCAAAGTCCACTTCAGAAATATTACTGGTAAGTTCCAGATATGAACAAGAGAACTCAAGCAAGGGTACCAGTGACAGTGATATCAATACCCAGAAAGTTATTATAAAGTTTCGAAAGAGGAAAGCTCAGTTTCTTTCATGCTAAAGTAAAATATATTCCTTAAACATGGGGGGTGGGCGGGCAGAGGTTCATCCAGTGTTCTCAAGTTTCCAAGAATAAGTCTCCCTCATCTGTTAGTTGGTGGGGCTGCGGCAAGACTACCTTTCTGGGCAGTTCACACAGACAAGCAGAAATGAGAGACTGGAATCTTTAGATCTCAGCAAATACCCAACAGGATACACACTGGCCCCTGCCTCACATGGAAAGAGCTACTTTGCCTCCATGAACTTGTGAAAAAGGCCACGATTTACAGAACCCAGTCAGATATGACTACAGGTAACTAAGATAAGTCAAAGTAAGGAAGTCTAAGTTCCAAGGTTCTCCAGAACCTCCAGCTTCTAAATTAAGACTGGCACAGATAGCCCTGGCTGGTGTAGCTCAGTGGATTGAGCGCGGGCTGGGAACCAGAGGGTCCCGGTTCGATTCCCAGTCAGGGCATATGCCTGGGTTGTAGGCCAGGTTCCCAGTGAGGGCACTGTGAGGAGCAGCCATACATTGCTGTTTCTCTCCCTCTCTGTCTCCCTGCCTTCCCCTCTCTCTAAAAAAAAAAAAAAAAAAAAAAAAAAAAATCTTTAAGACTGGCACAGATAAACAACTCTTCTTCCCCCACCCCCCACCTACAGGCCTATACAAACACAAATACATTCTGTTTTTCAAATATAGGATATAAGCATTAAAAGAGAAGGGTAATAAAATTATTTGTAAGGGAAGGTCTTTCCCTTTACACTATATAAAAGTAGTATTTGGAGACAAAATTATAGAACTCTAAAAGGTAATGGAGCGAGATGATATTCACCTCTGACCATGTACGAGGTGAAGAATTCAGAGACTGTCCATAAGAGGTGAAGAATTCAGGGACTACAGTCACACTGACATGGCACTCTACTATAGATTTTTCAATGCAGAAGGGACCTTTTTACACTTGTGTAGAAAAAACTGAGCACCCATCTGCACACAATGAGTGCTCAATAAAAACTATTAACACAAGCCCATACTAACGAGCTTTCATAATAAAAAACAGGACAGCCATGAATACATATTTTTAAAAACTTTCTTGGCAGTACGGTTAATTCAGAAAATTAACGGAGCCCTGCCCAGTATGACTTAGTTGGTTGGGTGTCACCCTGCAAAGCAAAGGGTCGCAGGTTCGATTCCTAGTCAGGGCACACGCCTGGGTTCAGGTTCGGTCCTCAGGTGCGTATGAGAAACAGCTGACTGATGTTTCTCATACAGATGGTTCTTTCCCTGTCTTTCTTCCTCCCTTCCCCTCTCTCTAAAAAATAAACAAACAAATAAATAAAATAAAAATGTTCTTTAAAAAAAGAAAGAAAACTAACAGAGACTTAAAAAATTGAGAAGGACACTAGGTTCAATATCTTGTATCTGAAAAACAGTCAAAGGACACGAAGCAGGTGACCTGTCAGTGGAAAGCACCGCTCCTCTGAAAACGCAGACAAATGAAGGAGAAAATGAAAAAGGCACACTGAGGGTACAAGAATGAATACAAAACAATGCATACCGGTGAATATGTATGTGGGGCTAAAGAGATAACTTAGAAAAATACTAACTTGAAAAACTGCAGAGAAAAATAAAGTTGTAAATACAGGAATCAAAAAAAAGAAGAATACAGAACGAACACCTACATCTGAGTAGAGCGTGAGGATTTTTTGGACGCGTCGGATCAAGGAGACCGAGCGAAAGCAAGTGCGTGGGTCCAGCACACACATGTCCCTGGGAACATTCACTGCTCTCAGATTCCTGAGCAAAGAAGCGAGGTTTCCAGTAGTGCTCCGAGCTCCAACCACAGAAAGCTGTCCTTAGGAAAGTACAGTGACGAGGAAGCACAGTGACTAAAGCAGCAGCCACTGCGTCTCCAGGACTTCTGAGCCCTGAATTTGAGACTAACTCTAGTGCTGGTAGGAAACCAGTGCAGCGGAAGCTCTAGGAACCCAGGACCTTAATGGAGAACTAGGTTATACAGAAGTTAGAAAACACAGGCTAACAAGTGAACAAGAGTTCTCTTCCTTGAGATTAAAAATATTTCAAAAAAGCAGCCCTGGCCGGGTAGCTCAGCTGCTTGGAGCATCGTTCTGTACATCAAAAGGTTGCAGGTTCAATTTCTGGTCAGAACACAGACCTAGGCTGCTGGTTCAATCACCAGAAGGGGCGCATGCAGCATGTATGTACGGAAGGCAACCAACAGGTGTTCCTCTCTCACATCGATGTTTCTCTTTCTTTCTATCCAACCCCTCCCCTCTACAATCAATGAACATATCCTTAGGTAAGGAAAAAATAAATAAGAAACAAAAATACAGACACATCAAGCAAGCCTATACCTAGCTGAAAGATGCACACTTCCCACTTGGCTTCTTGCAATTAGACGTGCGCTGACTGTGCTCCCCTTTGCCCCCGGGGACCACCTACCGTGCGGTAAGGTTATGCTGGCCCCATCAATGATTGCTTGTGCCAGTTCATGATCATTGCTCTCAAAAGCATGTGCCGCGGCCTTCAAGGCATCCCAAATCTCCTTACGGCCTTCAAAAGCTGGTGCAGTGTCCCAAAATTCATCCCTCTTGCTGCGCAGTTGTCCATCTGTCATGGGATAATCGCTTTTCCATTTGGGCTTCTCCTTTTTCAGAGGCTGGTTGCGACCTAAAGCAACTGAGAAGAAAAATAAAAGGCTGACATCAAAACCAAAATTTATAAAAGATGTATGAAAAACTACCTGGTCCTTCCTCTTTGGTTCTTTCATCAAAATTATAGCTAGAGGCTACAGTCTGGAACCACGAGAGCAAATGGAGACACTAGATGGCTCTACCCAACACTTCTGGTGACAAGTGAGCAGGCCTTTCCCACTCAGCATGCCTTCTCCAGGGTGATCTTAAAAATTACCTAGAAAAATAGTATTCAGTGTTTCACCAGACAGTAAAGACAGGATTTAGAAAGAAGGAAAGGGTGCCATCAAAGAGAGACTCTGAGAAGATACAAGGAAAAATCAAATGGCAACAGTAGCGTACATCTCAGACTCCCGGACACGTGAAGCCAGCCAGCAGGGCCCCTGAGAAACCCCAAAGAGGGAAGGCTACTTCGTGGTGTCCAGGGAAGAGCCTGACTACCAGCTCCACGAGGAAACCGGTCCCGGGAACGCCCTCCCCAGCGTCCCACTTGGGACTTCAGTCAAGGAGCTGGGGACGTCCTGCTTTGAGATCATACAAAAGCTAAGTTAGAAAGGGGACAGGATCAATGCTTCACTCTTTGGAGGAACTAGGATTGAAACAGGTGACCCTTGAGACTAGGCCAAGAGAGAAGCACCCAACCACTGGAGCAGAACTACAACACCCTACTCTAGTTTCAGCCTAAGGGGGCGGGGGGCGGGGGAAGAGGGTGTAAATCCACTCACGTTTCACCCTAACTGACAGCACAGCTCCTTAGAGAATGTTGTATCATAGAAGTGCTCAAATAAGATCGATGCAGCTTCTCTGCCCTTGGATACTTACCTGGAGCATGATCACTGATCTCATGCTGACATGCAGAACCATTCTTACTTTATACAGTGCCACAGATCAGAAACAGTCTGATAGGTGGATGAAAGAACAGGTAAAAAGATGAAGCTCGATGAAGTCTGGGAAGAGTGGGTAGGACGTAAATGACAGAGCAGGTGGGAAGGAGAGGGTGTGTGTCAAAATTCAATGTTCTATATTTAATTGTAGGAAGAACACTAATTTAAAAGAAATTACTCACAAAGTGGTTCCAAAGAATCCATGAGATTAACTACCCCCTCACTGACCCAGGGCCAAACGAAATGCGGGCTATTCATGACAGAAACAAAGCAAGAGGACTCCACCCCTGGGCAACCTCTGGATCCGATACCAGTCTACGTTCCCAGAAGACAGGACCAACGAATGCTGCGAAGCGGATCTGGTTCAATACTTGGACTAAACCGTGCTCTCCTCGCTGGTCTGGCCACTTCACTTCCAGGCGGCACACGCTGGATCTTGCCCTCTCCCCTTCAGAGGGGCAACCATGCCATTGCCAGCTGTTCTTCTCTTAAAACACTCAATACTTGGACTCACTGTACTTTTTGGCCCTATAACTTCTAGTGAAATATAAACCAGTTGAATTCTAAAAGGGGATGGATACCAGAGTAGGACAACTATTTAGTAGCAGGTTTAATTCAAATGTGAGAAACACAATCTACTAATGACTTCTCAACGCGTTTTCCAAATGATACAGATAAATGCAGGTAAAGCATTATTCTCCAAAAGGTGTTCTGAATGTGTGAGATAATCGCAATCCACCCCCTGCTGATTCTACCAACAAGGTGAAATGAAAGGTAAATTTTATTTTCTGCTACATTAACCTTTAGGTGAGGCAAGAATAATTTAAGGAATGCATTAAGCATTAGTTTACTGAACAGGGTGTGGAAGACAGGACATGATGGGTAGGCACCTATTTTAATAAAGTTTCAGGTCTACTTGAGTAGTTCCAGAGAATTGTCTAGCCTCATTTGTATTAAATGTATTGGAGAGAGAAACTTGGTATAATCCGTCATTGTGAAAATCACAGGCAAAGGCAAAAACAGCAGCAAAACCTATACGACCTCAGTACTTAAACCCAAGAAACTGAAAGAGGCCCTCAAACAAAGGAACCCAAAAGAAAAACCACCTCATAATAAACGTAGAAAATACTTTGAAAAAAGTAAAAGCATACATCTTCCTTACAAATATGAGGTAGCTTTATTTCACAACCCTGGATCTGCAAGCACAAGAACAAAGTCCTACGAGAAGGACTGATAATACATGATGCAGCATAAGGATAATCATCATTCCACGTCCATTTTCAAATCTAAATATTGTCAAAGTTCCAAAGTAATTACTTTATGTAAAAACTAAATAAGACAGCCTTGGCTGGTGTGGCTCAGTGGTTGAGTGCCAGACTGTGACCTGGGAGGTTGCCAGTTCGATTCCCAGTCAGGGCACATGTCTGGGTCCCCAGTGGGAAGCACACAAGAGGCAAGCACACATTGATGTTTCTCTCCTTCTCTTTCTCCCTCCCTCCCCCTCTCTCTAAAAATAAATAAATAAAATCTTTTTAAAAAAGTAAATAAGACAAAAATAAATGTTTGTGGCATGAAGTAAGCTTGGTTTTTGTTGTTGTTTAAGATTTTATTTATTTTTACAGATGGAAAACATAAATATTTAGGGTTGTTATGAGGATTTAATAAGTTAGTATTTGTAAGGTACATAAAATAATGATTGGTACATAATAAAACTATATGTAAATATTTAAGTAAACCTTAATCTTAAAAAGAGTTGTTTATAATTATCATGCACTTCCTTTGCATTTATCAGAGTACATTTTCTAAGAATTTGCTCACCAAATCTTGCATTTTGATTTAGCTGATATCACAAATCTGCATTTTTTAAAATTACTGGATACAGACATCACCCTAGGAGCTAAGTAGCTAAGTTTGCACCGAGTCAACCATTTTCGATTAAGCAGAAACAGATGTAAAATATGTACACTTGATTAGATTATATTTTATGCTCTGAAACTTTCAGATGTATCTACTTCACACATCTGACTCCTGATACTAAAAGAAATGCTCAGTATCATTCAAATATCTGGGACTAAGTACTGAGCTCTAACAATGAATTTAAAGACAGGAAACAGCTCTTAGTCCCCAAATATGTTCCCAAATCTTTAAATTGCAGGCAAACAACCTTATACTTAAGTTTCTATGGTTTAATACATATTAAAAAAAAATTAAAGAAATCTAATTTTTAGAAAGCAATCTGAGTTACTTCAGAGAATATCATATTTTGCCATGTATAATGTGCTCAGGTATATAATGCACACCCACATTTTTGCACCCATTATACACGGGATTATTATACTCATTATCATACCCGTGGTATGTAATCATTATACCCATGTATAATTCGCATCCTTCTTTTTCCCTAAAAATTCTGGGCAAAAAACTGCATAATATACATGGCAAAATACAGTACTTTTTGTACCAAGCCGCATTAACCTCAAAAACTTTGCCAAAAACTCATCTTCTAAAAGCCCCTTCACCACACTCATCTTCGACACTTCCTCCCACTCTAGGACAAATAAATAGCCCTCACATGGGAAAAAAATCAAGAAAGGCTTGTTTTTCAGATCTAAACAGCAACACAGTCTTCAAGATTTTTACTCCACAATTGAATGCGTTTTGAAAAAACAAATTTTGACATTTTATTGATTAAAAACAATGATTTCCAAAGTGAAATATGTTTGTAGTCATTTTCCTGCTTTTGGCCCCTTTGAAAACCTGTTTTAATAACTGGACTCTCCCAATGAAGAAACAAGAGGCCATAATGCATAATAAGGTAAACGCCAAAATACGACTCAAGAATAATAGCTTTAACCAACAGAAAGCTGGAAGCACCAGTCTCCCTAACACAACAGCCCACAGAGTGGGGGGGGAAGGAATATTTAAAGAGATCACCATCAAAGTACAAAACGTTTTTCAAAGACTTCTGAAGACTTTACAGCAGCAAGGACTAGGAGTGAGATAATGCCCCTGTATTAGAAAATGAGTCTTAAGACCATGAAAATGAAAGGAAAATTTTCCTGACACTTTTAAAAGTTAAGAATAGACCCCACAGAATCATTCCATAACAGATTGTGCAAGCCTAAAAGGATTCTCGTAAAATATTTTATTCTCATGTAAATTTGGAATGCACTATATATACACACATTTTGAACAAACTGCTTCTCGAACAGTTTTCTGGAACAATGTAGTTCAAGAACCAAGGCTCCACTTGCTGGCAGTTGACACATGAACCACATGGGGTTGGGGATTGGGGGTGCCAATTTACATGCAGTCAAAAATCCGAGCATGACCTTTGACTCCCTCCCGAAACATAACAAATAGGCTACTATTGACCAGAGCCTTACCAGTAACATAAACTATTGATTAACACATATTTGTAATCTTATATATATTATGTACTGTACTCTTACGATAAAGTAAGAGAAAAAATGTTATTAAGAAAATACATTTACAGTATTTACTGGGAAAAAATACTGTGTTTAAGTAGACCTGCACAATTCAAACACATACTGTTCAAGGTTAACTATATGTATGTGTATATATGTGAGTGTGTGTATATATTTGGTTATCTTAAAAAAAGCACATACACTGGAAGGAAAAACCAGAAACTAATGAAATTGGGGTAGAAGGGATGGGATAGAGAAAGAAGCAAGATTTCTGAGTATAGCCTTTCATATAAATCTGACTTTTGAAAAGCTGGAAGCGTTTTACATATTCAAAACAAAATCAAACCAAAAAAGGGCCCTGGATGGTGTGGCTCAGTGGACTGAGTGCCAGCCTGTGACCCGAAAGGCTGCTGGTTGGGTTCCCAGTCAGGACATGTGCCTGGATTGTGGGCCAGGTCCCTGGCTGGGGATGTGCAAGAGGAAACCAACTGATGTTTCCTTCACACATCAATGTTTCTCTCCCTCTCTTTCTTCCTCCCGTCCCTTCTCTCTGAAAATAAATAAAGAAATAAGCAAATCCTAAAACTGAACACAGAAGTAAATGAACCTGAGTATCAAGTGTTAACATAACCATACAAAGAAAATTACTATTTTGAGTCACTGCTGAACAAGATACTCCGGCTCCACATCTTCAATGGGAGAAATTCTACGGCAAAGAACAAACTGCAAGGACTTCTCAAACTCAGCAGGTTACTAAGAATTTGTGTAGAATGCTAACTGTTACAATTCGGGATGTTACTTGTAGGGTAAAGCAAATAAGGAACTATACTGGTATCAATAGGAAGCAAGACTTGGACTGAGGAAAAAACAAATATAAAATAAAAAGAGGGAAAAAAACAGGTCACTTTTGAGCTGGAAATATCAGAATGAATTCATGATTTAAAGCTGAGAAGGATCTGCCCTGACCAGTGTGGCTCAGTCAGTTGGGCGAAGGTTGCTGGTTTGATTCCTGGTCAGGACAATAAACACAGTTTTTGCTATATTTTTTTTAGAAAAGACTAATGAGATCACTTCAAAGGCTCAAGAGACAGTTTGAAGGAGACAACAAGTACATCAATTCTGGAGCATCAAAAATAATTGAAACTGATTTTAATATCCTAAGAAAAATTCGTGAATCTCTACCATTACCAAAAGGGGGAGATGAGAGAAGAAAGGCTCTTCGTTACTAAAGAGTGCCAGTAATAAAAAAAAAAGAAAGAAAGAAAGAAAAGAATGACATATTTAAAAGAACTACTCTAGCCCTGGCTGGTATAGCTCAGTGGATTGAGCGCGGGCTGGGAACCAGAGGGTCCCAGTTCGATTCCCAGTCAGGGCACATGCCTGGGTTGCGGGCCAGGTCCCCGTGAGGGCCATGTGAGAGGCAACCATACATTGCTGTTTCTCTCCCTCTCTGTCTCCCTCCCCTCTCTTCTCTCTAAAAATAAATAAAAATAAAATCTTTAAAAAAAAAAAAAAAAAGAACTACTCTTCTACAAACCTGTAAATTCAGGTAGGATCATCAATAGGTGTATGACAGCAACATGATAACCCCACATATTGTTAACTACCAAGAAGAAATCACAGTGTAAATATCTCATACCCGTGAACCAATCAATGGACCAAGCTCAGCCTCCTGGTGTGGCTGCAATACAAAGTATACAAAACAAAGTATTCTTATCCAAAATATTTAACTTGAATCTACTTGAACTTGTAAACCTTCTTATTTACAGAAAATACAAAGGATAAAGGAAAAAGTTTAGACATCTTCAGAAACTGCCAATTATTGCCTGGAACACAAAACCGCCCCCAGCTGAAAACCACTCTTCTGTTGTACCAAGTAAGACAAAACATGAACTCTGGAACCTCGCATGGAAAAAAGTTATAAAAGACATTTTGGGACAACTGGATAAATCTGAATAAGACTAGATAATAGATGCCATTAAATTAAATTAAAAGTAATTTTTTAAAAAAGGCCTGTGACCATCTGATAATCCCTTGCACAGATTTGGGTTTGGGGAGCGATTATGGTGTTAACCCAGATCCCACTTGGCCCCAAAGATCCAGGACCCCGTAAGGGTGCTGTCTGCATCTGGACAGAATCAGACCCTTTGAGACTTTCCTTGATAAAGTCGAAGTTCTTCAGGAACATTCTTGGGAGCATTCCGAAGACCTTGGGAGTGACCCCTACCACTCTGGCTCTCACGTCATGGTTTGTAAAGGGTAGCGGTTTCCCTCAAACTGTCACTGTTCTCAGAAAAAACAGTAAGAATAATCAACAGAGCAGGTGGTCCAGCTACTGTGCGGAGTGCTGTCTACAGACTGTCCCACTGAATCCAGGAACTCCATCATGAACGGAGGAAACTAACTTAAAAAGGTAAAGGACCTAGCTGGGGAAGAGCATTAGGAAGATGATAGTAAGAATTATCTATTCACAGGATTGGTACAGATAGTTAGATCAGTGCCTAGCATATAAAAAACAACATCTAAATGTCTGTTAAAAGAAAAAATTAAAAATCTCCCCAAAATCACACAGTTAAATGGTACAGCTGGGATTCAAACCCAGACTGACTGACTCCGAGGTTCACGTTCTTAGCCACTGGGACTGTACTACCTCGTGGCTTGAAGAGTTACCAGAACAAATTTTCAACACAGTCCCACGCTTTACCGACCCTCCCCAAAGTGAAACTACGCAATCAGTCCATCTGGAAGGTCTGGGGGCTCCATGAGGGTGTTTCAAAAGTCTGACCCAGTGCTTAGGACGGCAAACCAAGCTGGCATGGATCCTAAGTGCCCAAACAACGCACTATTTCCCAGCATACACCAATTACCAAAAGTGTGTCGGTGCCAGTCCCGATCCCATTGCCAAAGAAGTACTAAGTGTTTCTTAAGAAAGGCATTAGCAGTCCATCAGTTTATCCAAAATGGTCTCCCTTTTCAATCTGAAAAGTCTTCATTGCTTTGGAAATTCTAAGGTTTGTTAAGAGCCTGGCAAAAATGTAGGTAAACACACTCCACTTGAAATTTTGTTCATTTACCAAGTCCTTCCCCTTGAATGGGTTTCTAAGCGCAGTCAAAACCGTCTAGCTTTTCAGAACAGATAAGAATCAGAGTAGGCTCAACAGAACCACAGAACATAATGATACTTTGGCTTGTCTAAGATTTTGACCCAAAATCCATAGAGCAGAATTGGGATTCAAACATCAAATTCTCTATCTCCCTACCAAGTTATAAAGAACCTCATATTTGCCCTGGCTGGTGTAGCTCAGTGGATTGAGCACGGGCTGGGAACCAAAGGGTCTCCGGTTCAGTTCCCAGTCAGGGCACATGCCTGGGTTGCCCAACAGGTCCCCAGTGAGGGCCACGTGAGAGGCGACCATACATTGCTGTTTCTCTCCCTCTCTTGGTCTCCCTCCCTTCCCCTCTCTCTAAAAATAAATTTTAAAAATCCTAAAAAAAAAAAGAAAATTGATGCAAACATCACAACAGAAGAACTGCCAGAAACTGTACTGCCCTTCGGTTAGATTCATGGGAAAAGGGAAATATCTTGGATGTCATTTAATACTTTGAAATTTCATCTCCAGCTCTCACCATCCCCAAATCCAAGCCTCACCTTTAGGTTGCTTAGCTGCACCACTCAGAAGGAAGGGCTACCAGTGGGAAACACCGCGCTCTTGCAGAGTGCCCACACAAAGGTCTGGAGAATGGACTGACACCGGGGGTTCCCCACTCTAGCTGACACCACGTTACCACCCCGATTGAGTCCTGGAATGTGCATCACTCACATCATTGTGGCGACTCTACTGGTTCCTAACTTTTAAAACAGACAGCCAGGTCAATTTTAGAAAAATACTGCCCACCCCTCCAAAACTGAAAAGCTAACAACGACAGTCCCATTACATCCCACAGCCAGAACATCAGTAAAGCCAGGCGCTCTGGGCCGCGGCTGCAGTGACGTCAGAAAGCATTCCGCGGGTCCCGAGCACGTGACCCATTGTGTTCACTCTCCAACACACACAGCCTCAGACCCTGCATCTAAGAGGTGTATGCCAAAATATGTATGTTAGGTGGTAGAATAAATGTGACTTACACTTTCTCACATATGCTCTTTGACATTTTTAATATTTTTCAGTTTTTTAAAAGCTTAAAAATGAGCATAAATGTAAGAAAGGCTTAATCCTAAAGAAGTTTTCATATAAAACAAGACATTATATGTTAATAATGAATATACTATGCGCCCACTATATGTGTATATATGTATGTATATGTTGTGTATGTGCGTGTACATACAGTGGGTATGTGAGTAGAATACTACTAGGCCATGAGATGAAATAACTGCCATTTGCAAAACCATGGATGGGCCTTCAGGACATTACGCTACGTGAAATCAGTCAGTGGGAAAAAGCTAAGAACCATATGACTTCACTCATGTGTGGGGCGTAAAACTGAAACTCATAGACACAGACGACAGTATGGTGGTCACCAGAGGGAGGAAGTGGGAGGCAGTAAAGGGTAAAGGGGGCCAAATCTATGGTGATGGGAGATGATTTGATTTTGGTTGGTGGGTACACAACGCAATATACAGATCCTGTATCATAGAAATGTGCACTTGAAACCTACATAATCTTGCTTTGGCTGATGTGGCTCAATGGATTGAGTGCGGACTGCAAAGCAAAGGGTCACCAGTTCGATCCCAGTCAGGGCACATGCCTTGGTTGCAGGTCAGGTCCCCAGTAGGGGACACATGAGAGGCAACCACACATTGATGTTTCTCTCCCTCTCTTTCTCTCTCCCTTCCCCTCTTTCTAAAAATAAATAAATAAAATCTTAAAAAAAAAAAAAAAGAAACCTATATAATCTTATTAATGTCACCCAAAATTTTTTAATTAAAAAAAAATACCTACCTTTAACACTGAAATGTAAGTTCTGTCCCTACTTACTATTCCCTTATTAAAATGCTTAAGAATCACCTATTATAGAAAAAGTTTTCTCTTTCAGTTGCTTGCTCGATGCAGTTCCATTGCGACTTCTAGTCAGTACATTTGGTGTCGATATGCAGAAAACAAACATACACAGGAACCTTTCTCCTACCCCTGATCGATCAATGCAGTTTGTCCTTGCTTCCAAGAGTATTACATTTCATTCAGTAACATAAGCAATTCTCCCCATTCTCAGAGATCTTGTTGCAGCTTAAGTGTTTTAAGAATTCAATGTTCACTCCAAAAGCATCGGATATCATTTTACTGTTTCTCAAGTTACTTTGCAATATGCCCTACTTGTTATGTGGAGTGGCGCATCTCACTTCTTCACATCAGAACTGTGAGAATGCAAACGGCACATAAACCACTCTGAGTCGTTCAAGAAGAGAGTGATGATCTGTGACAAGGTGCAGCCATCGCAGACCCAGAGCAGCAAAGCCAAATTCACAGACGGGCTCGTTCAATAGGCCTTCTACACTAACTTTTGGCAACACAGCAATGATCAAAGGCCCAAAAAGCTTTTAATCACCATCAAGGTAAAATAATTTTTTTCCAGGGTAACTGAAGTACAAGGCAGAAATTTATTGGTGACTACCAGAAAAAGCAAAAGCTATTAAATAAAACCACACTGTGGGATCACCTAGGCTCCCCGCCCCACTCCCATCTGGGTGAGCCATGCCGGGAGAGGAACGGTGTCTGCTCCTTTAACCTGGTGTAGAACAGAAGGTGGTTCCAAAGGCCCACGTGCTGGTTATAGAGTACAGACAGCTCTCCTCCTCCACTTCCCAGTTCCAACCCCATCCTTCCACTGCTGCTGGCTACACCAATCAGAGAGGACTTCCATGTAATCTTCGACTCATCCTTCCGGACAATCATCACTTTATGATCCAAGGCAGATACATTTTTCTAATACTCACTAAGGGTGGTTTAAATGCACAGGCCTAGAAAAACTTTATTACGCTTTCTCCAAATTAGACAAAGCCTTCTTTTCTTGTACTTGAAGGACCTCAATAAAACTAGCTTCCCCACACAGTTCAAATTCAACTGCTAAATTCAAGCCAGGCTTGAAGAAACTGAGCTTTTAGCTGAAAACATTCAGTCTGGGAGAGGCAGCAAAGGTAATGATGGAAAAGGACACAACTGCATGAAGAGACACAAAAGAGGACGAGCAAGATCATTACTTTTTCCCATTTGCTCTAGTTAGATAACTAAGATCTCAGTTCAAAATTTCTATCTGGAGAAATGCAATGTAATTAGGATTTGCTGACTAAGATCAAAGACCATCACCCACCTCATTTTTCACTGCTGCCATCTCCAGTTTGGAGTGTGAACACAAAGAGTCCTTAAGAACCACCTCTAGCCCTGGCTGGTGTAGCTCATTGGACTGAGTGCCAGCCTGCGAACCAAACGGTCACTGGTTCAATTCCCAGTCAGGGTACCTGCCTGGGTTGCAGGCCAATTGATGTATCTCTCACACGTCGACGTTTCTTTCTCTTTCTCCCTCCTTTCTCCTCTCTCTATAAACAAACAAACAAATAAATAAAATCTTAAAAAAAGGAAACCACACTCCATTAACTTCAACTCAACTGTGTTTGCTGCCATGAAGGGAAACACTCACGCACACTTCTGCTGCAAGGAAAGAAGTCAGCTCAAACCCTCTCTATGTGTGGAGAGAACATAAATTAGAAAACAGAAGACGGAGCTTATAGTTTGGGCTATTCTTTTCATTCATTATTCAGATCAAAACTTCTCTATGCCTCAGTTTCCTACTCTGTAACATGACAATATTAATATCATCCTTCCTTAAAGTCAGAGTCCATCTCAAAAGGAATCAAGAAGTGTGAAGATTTTTTAAAAACCAAAAATTGTAACAAAAAGTGTATCACAATCATGATTCCTTTCAAAGATTTGTTAATTATATATATTTGTAAACCTTAAATAACTGAAAAGCTATGATCAAATCATGATGCTGTACACTGTAAGTATATACAATTACATTTGTCAATTATTCCTTAATAAAGGAGTAACTGCCATCCGACAGCTGGGAAAAAGCGGGAGAAGGGGAGTAAGTGCTCTAAGAGGAGTCCTGTGGAAGTTTAGAGGATGGCAGGATTATTTCTGGGCGGGAAAACGACAAAAACACTCAGACTTGCTTGGTAATGAAAGGTTATCTTGGCATCGAGTTAGCAGAAAAGAACTGAGAAAAGTTTGGATTTTGGAACCATTACAGTCTAGAAATGAAAAATCATATTATGTTAGACTTAGATCTACTTGATTTCCAGTTTAAAGAAAATACAGAGGCTAGAAGAATACGCTAAATGATCCCACAGAGAAACAATCAGATAAATCCAGAATGTAGCACACTCTACAAGGCTCTTCAAAAAGTCAATGTCGGGGGAGGGGCGGGGGGAGACGAAGCCACAGGGAAGAAAAGGAGGAGTTATACTAGATTTTATAAGATTAAAGAGACAAACAGATGCAATGTATAAATGCTGGTTAGAACCTAGTTTGATAAAAATAGCTATAATTTTAAGTAACAGCTATTTTTAGGATGATTGGGGCATTCTGATTGTGGACTAGACCTTAGGAAATAATATTCACCTTCTTAGGCGTGACAACAGTTAGAGTTGTTATGGAGGGGAACTCATTTTAAGAGGTACGTGTCGAAGTGCCATGATGTCCGTGCTCACTTTCAAACAGTTAAGCAAACGCACGATATACGTGTACACATGCGTATATGTCTTGTTTAACCTCGGTGACGGGTGTTCAAGTGTTTGTGATGCTAGATAGTCTTTCAACATCTCAAAATATACTTGAAAAGTATAGTTAAAAAATGTCAAAAAAGAATTTGATATAATTTTGACAGAAAAGATCTAATTCATTCTCTTTCTCAACAATGGAAGAAAACTGAGCTGGAAGCACCATAGCTAATGCTGGCCTCTTCCCAACAGAGACGGACACTCAGGCAGGCCTGCAAACCTTAGCCCAGACTCGTCATGTGCCAGAAAACTAGGCCCCAGGAGACAAAGAATGATCTGAAACAAACACGTACACGCGCATGTTAAAAAAGCTGAACATAGCCCGGCTGGTGTGGCTCATTGGATTGAGCATGGGCTGGGAACCAGAGGGTCCCGGTTCGGTTCCCAGTCGGGGCACATGCCTGGGTTGCAGGCCGGGTCCCCGGTGAGGGCCATGTGGGAGGCAACCGTACATTGCTCTTTCTCCCTCCCTTCTCCTCTCTCTGAAAATAAATAAATAAAATCTTAAAAAAAAAAAAAAAAAAGCTGAACATAATTTTTATGTTTTATATGTGGCGGTCCATTAAAATTACGAGAGAATAAAGATCTGTTAAAGACTGTGACAACCTAGGACATCAGAAACTTGTATAAAATCACCTCAGTATGCAGCAGTGAATGGGAATTAGTTTGTTAAATGCACAAAAAGCAAAAAGAAATGTTTTCAAAGCACTTAACTTGTGTCCTTCTACTACTGCCTCACAACTTAGTCTGCTGATGATGGTGGCTACGCCTCCCCAAATTCGACAACATACTTTAATAACTTCGCACTTCACCCATCCGCTCCACAAGCTACTTGCCAGTTCCCCAGAATGCCATGTTTTCTCATATTTCTATACAAGTAATTTCCTCTGCATACAGAAGGCCCTTCTGCCTTTTCTTCATCTACTCCTCTTTCAAGGGTAACTTCTTATGCCACCTATTCTTCAGTGAAGATGTCTGGCCCGACTCCCCATTATTCCTTGAACTTCCATACTACTTTCTGCATTGCCGTAGAGACTTAAAACATTTCCTAATTATTTAAATATATGATTCCTCCATTAAACTACAAACTATTGGATTTCACAGAGCAGTAGTCAGAAATAAGGGAGGCTGGCTATTTTTAAAAGTTTCAGAAGAACCATATTAATTCACCTAAAAAATAAAGTGTTTAACCTAAGTTGAAAGTGACAGTTTACCATGACTTGGATTCTAACTGAAGTGATCTGGACTATTTGTCACTTTGCCACTTTGATACTCTTGTCACACAGCACAATCTGGAAACTATCTGACCAATGCAAAGAAGCAGTCTGGCCTGTTTATACCTACAAGCCAATTATCTTAAATGCAAAAAAATTATCTGGAGTTTCCCTGGAGGGTAAGAACTTACTCAGAGAAGCCCAAAAGTCACTAAGTCATTACTCACTCAAGTCTTCAGCAAATATACATCATTAAGACCCCGTACAAATAAAATTCATTTTAATGCTTTTCACACATACGTTTTCTTAAGACACCTAATTTCAAAAGAAATTTCATGACTGAAAACAGCTATAATGGAAACTTCTGAAAGTTCTATTGCAAACATGCAAAAATATGGCATTATAATACCCAGTGTATACTCAGCAATATTTAACCTCTCAGCTCAATATATGGATGGAATATATTCAGAAACAAATTTGATTCTTGCTGATGGCAAGTCAAACAGCTGATGCAAGATGAATACACGCTGATTGTTCCTGGCCAACACACATGCATCTTTAAGTACACACACGTTAGTGAAGTCTCCACCCGTGGTCCCTGAACTAGCGGTGAATCATGAGGGGCCTGCTGGTAGCCTGGTACTGCCCAATAAGCAGAAGCAGAAAGCTGGGTAGGGATGGTGGGGGGCGGCAGGCGAATCTGGTGCAGTGGTCCACCAAATGAAGATAAATCATGCAGGTGGTCTGCAGTAAGGAAAACCAAGAGAATCACTGAATCAGCAAACTGATCATCCTGCCCTATTAATATGATCGTGTTGCTTACCAAAATCAACCTACTGCTTTCCTGCAACAAGAGAAGACTGCGTTTTGGTCACAAGCCACAGGAGAGACAACTAATCAATACCATAAAGGCAAAAGTTCCTGATTACTAGTGATTAACACTCAATAATCATCCTCATTAGAAAACTCACTGAGTATAGTATTACTCACCAGGTGCTGCAAAAGTTTTGCATTTCCTGTAAGCAAATCAGATTTTAAAATAACATCTATTAAAATGTCTCCATAAGAAAGAGAGGTGTTATAGGCTATCAAAAATCAGAGGAATAAAAATGTTCCTTACATTTCTAATGGCTTAAAGTTTCTGTCCACAGTATATAGCACTAGCTACTGATTCTTAAATAAAATCAGAGGTGAAAAAACAGCACATTTAATATCTATAAGGAGAATCTTCTTTAAGAATGCCTTTCCAACATAAATTCCAAGATAATTTTTAACTGGAAAAAAATATCAACATTTTATGTTGAAAATACAAAACAGAGCCCTGGCTGGTGTGGCTCAGTGCATTGAGCATCGGCCTGTGAACCAAAGGGTCACCAGTTCAATTCCCAGTCAGGGCACATGCCTGAGTTGTGGGCCAGGTCCCTAGTAGGGGGTGCGCAAGAGGCAACTACACATTGATGTTTCTCTCCTTCTTTCTCCCTCCCTTCCCCTAAATAAATCTTAAAAAAAAAAAAAACAAACACCAGAGTAAAAATATACAAATATAAATATTTATATAGAAATATATTATACTTTTACAGAAAATAAAAGAATACCAATTTTTTGGTAGAAAATTAAAAACAGGTGGGACTAGCCCAATGGAAGGTAGCTCATTAGGCAGGGCACCATTCCATGTCAATTTTTAACATAAATTCAAGTGCTTAAATCTCTTCCCAAAGAGGATTCAGCTTCCCACACATCTCAGTATTTTCCAACTCAAGCTTTCGCACCTAAATTCAGTTCTCATACCTACCACACCGACCTACCCAGAGTATCCCTGTATTTCCCAGCCTACACCTCCTTGCTCCCTAGTTCCCTTTTGGTCTGCTCCCCACAACCCTACACCTCCTGGTAGACTTAGTCACCCTCCGCTTCACATCAAGCAAACGCCTCCTATTTCACAGGACATCTCTCGCCAACTGCTATGAAATTGTATGCATCCCTCTCCTAAAGGCCAGAAAACACGAAAGATTTGTACTCCCCACCCCCCGCTCCGCCCACCGTCACACTAGGGATGAAAGTAGACTAAATCTTCAGCCCTCCTCCTGTTGAAATCGGCTTTATTTTTTATCATAGGCACAGATCTAAGAGTAGATGCATAAGAAAATCCAATAAACAACCAAGTTAGATGATGTGCAGAAGTAATACACGGGTCACTGAAAATATATAAGGAAGAGATATGCAAGATCCTCTTGAAGAAAGTGACCTAGTCTCACAGAATGTGTTTCTCTAAAGCACACCATCCTCAGTACACAAGGGCTGCCGGGGCAGTATGGGGTTGCATGCCCAGCAAGTCTCCCTTGTATTAATTAGGATATGAATAACAAACTACAGCTAAAATTTCTGCAAATACCATATTAGAATTATATTAGTTAATAAATCATTTTCTAAAATTATAAGAATAGTCTTTTCAAATACAATCAGATCTATCAATTTCACAGTCAGACCTATTTTCCTATGTTTCCCAATAATTCAACAAAATTCAGTACACTAAGCACCTACTACAGTCAAGCCATGAGAAGTGACTTCTCATTTCTCCACCTTTTATGAAATGCTCATGCCTAAATTCTTGGTACTTTCCTTCTTTTTTCACTTACTTACAGCATTCATTCACTTTTGTACCTTCAGTCAGCCTCCCCTAGGTGAACCCCAAATCCAGCATCTCAGAGTTCTACCAGATCTGAACCTCTGTACCATCCTAAATAATGCCGCACTTAAAAATTCTTCTGTCAACTAATCCTTAACATACTGAAAGTTGAACTAAGACTTTCCCAGACTGCTCTTTCTTATTCCCCAAGACCTGCCAAGTCTCCTCAGTATTCCTCGTCATCCAGGTTCAAAACTATGGGGTTACTTTTTCTTTTCTCCTCTATATTTCTACATCCAATAAACCAACCTATGCCATTTTCTCCCTTAATGAGTTCCTCGCTCTAACCTCTTCCCAGCTCTAATCTCTTCCCACCCTAAGCAATCCTGTAATAGTTCTTCTCAAACTTTAACATGTATGAGAATCATCTGAGAATCGTGTTAAAACGCAGATTCTGACTTGGTAGGCCAGGATTGGGGCCGGACACTCTGCATTTCTGACGTGCTCCCAGGTGACGCTAACGCTGCTGGCTGGTTGAAGGACCACACCTCACGCCTTTGAGCAACTGAGATCCTTCTGTTTTCCTTTTCACCTTCAGCACATTCACAGTTTATCCTATGATGTTTTTATATGTCTATACAGTGTTTGATAGTTGTTTTATGTGTGCATATTCTATTACGCTTTCCTTAAAATCAATTTTGACAGAAGAAATAGGACCATGATTTCTTTTTTTTGGAACAACAGCAACCAATTCACTGGGCATATTGTGGGTATTCAATGCTTGTTGATTGTAAAAGGCTTCCCTGGAAAGTACAACAATCGTCTCTTGATGAAGAAGAAGTTGAAGTGGGTTTATAAGTTACTTCTGTCAACATTTTAAATCACATTTCACTGCTAATCAACCTTTTTACCAGATTAGACAGAGGAAAGAAACTTAAAACAACGTTTTATTCACAGTTAAGATGGCAAGTGTTACTGAAGAGTTGGGAACAACTGGTTATAGATTTATTCTTTCTCCATCAGTGAAGAATTAAATATATATGTATGTATTTAAAATTGAAGCCAGAGCACAAGGTAACAAAAGGAAAACTAAATGGGACTTCATTAAAATTAAAAACTTGTGCATCAAGAGACACCTTCAAGAAAGTGGAAAGACAACCTACAAAAAGGCAGAAAATATCTACAAATCATATTTCTGATAAAGGTTTAAATATGACAGATTTTATATTTTACTACAATTTAAAAAAAATGAAACTAGGGAAAAAAACTAGCATTTTCCTTTTTTAAAGACTTTATTAATTTTATTTTTAGAGAGGGGGGAGGGAGAAAGAGAGAGAAACATCAAATGGTTGCCTCTCACATGCCCCCTACTGGGGACCTGGCCCGCAACCCAGGCATGTGCCCTGACCAGGACTCAAACCAGTGACCTTTTACTTCACAAGCAGACACTCAATCCACTGAGCCACACCGGCCTGGGCAGAAACTAGCATTCTTTATCATAGCCCTGAGTTCAAGTTCTGCCATTTATCCAATATGCCTTACTAAAAAAGTTATTTCATTTCTCCTGGCTTCCACCATCTCTAAAATAGAGATACTACCCACCTCCCAGAACTGTTGAAGACTAAATGAGAGAAGGTAATCACTTAGCACAATACCTGTTACACAATAAATGCTGGATTAATGGTACCTATTATTATTCAAAAAACCACTGTTACTCATCCAGTAGGTGTCTGGAAGTCTGCTTATAAATGGATACTCAAAAGAACTTCATGATATTCTCAAGATATTCTGAAATAAAAATAATTTTTAAAAAAAGACATTCTGAAATAAATGAATCACCAGTATTCAGAGTTCTTCTGTAAACCTGGAAACTGGTGACCACCAGGGTCAGTCCTCTTAGAATATCACAATGTATGGTAATCAATGGCACGCCCGGAAAGTGAAAATCTTCCGGAAAGTGAAAATCTTTGTACATCACTATGGTTGGTAAAGAGAACAAAGTAATAAGCTAGCTGGCTGTCTTCAATTAATTTCATTTTATTCTTTTTCTCCACCTATTTCTTATTTTAAAAAATCCTAAGAGATGTAATTCCTTAGCAAATGCCAGGGGCTAAAACCTCATCTAGAGGTGACAACACCAGCATCACAATGTCACCCTAGTAAGGAAAAGAACCACACAGAACCATGCTATCTAAAGATGTCAAAACAATGGAAAATGCTAGAAGCATGAAAGCTTCAAGAGAACTGTTAAGTAATCTACTATAATATACCTGTCTTGATTAAAATTAGGCATTAAATCATAGTCAAAGTAGCTGAACTCAAAAACTGAATTCTAGGCAAGGTATGCCAGAGGAAGACACTACAAATGATTCCAGATAACACAAACCTTATGTGAATTAAGTCATTTCCGCATCTACAGTCTTTTGCAAAGATTTCCCAAATTCCTTCGAACAAGTAGTCCACCTAGTAAGGAAGTTTTTCTCAATATACATACACTTGTTTGCCGTTCTGTGGTGATGTTTGCATGACACTGTGCATGTAATTACATCTGTCATGAGAATCTTAAATGTCATGAGAACACAGAAGACTGTATTTTACTCCAAGTTGATAAGAGAAATTTTCACAACCCGATGTCCAGATCACAACTCCTACCCACTACTGTACGTCTGGAAGGCAAAGGACCTGCGGTAACACCCTCAGGAAAAACAGTCTTCCCCTGCCCAGCTTGTAGTAAGCAAGAGCTATGGACCTCGTTCACCTGAAACACTCACCTGAGCTAATTCCTTGAAACCACAATTAACTCTTCACTATCATGAGAGTAATGGCGAATAAAGGCTTCCATAATTACGTTTCAGAAATAACCCTTTTATCCCACACAGTGACATCAGGGCCATGCCTTCTCTCCAGAAGAAAATAAAGGAGTTTATATTCCTTTCTTCTAAACTTTAATTTGGAAAGGTATAGCACAGCGTAAAGTCTAGAGGATGCAGTTCTCAAAGAAACCGATACTACAGCTATCTGACTAGATACCACTGGTAATAAATTACCAAAAGCTACGACTTCATGCTTTCAAAAGCCCACACTAAAATGCCTGGCTGGTCCTAAGTCACACTACCAAAAGGCTTAAATAAATTGGCTCAAGTTCATTACCAAGAAGAGAACATGTGTATGAGAATTTTAACTTGGCTGTGAGACAATATAAACTAACTACCACCTAAAACAAGTACTAATATACTTGGGTACCATTATGGTCACCTCCACCACAGGAAGAATGCCCGTGACCCCCAATTTGACCTTAACCCAAGGCTGTTTTAAATCACGCCCTTTTTAGTCCTGACCAGCCCGTTAGTGTTTCTCTCCATTTCTCCCTCCCTTCCTCCCTCTCTAAAAATAAATAAATACAATCTCCCAAGAAACTAATAAACCATGCCCCTTTATCTTCCTGCTTTGGTGTCACTGAGATCTCACAGTTAATATGCCACTAAAGAAGAATGCCATGGCTTGACAAGCACTATAAAGTGGCGGTTGTCACGGTCGATTTTTTCAAGAAACGTTTCACGGAGCCCCCAGCTCTGTGCCCGGGCTTTAGCCACACGGGACATCCACCGATGTTAATGAAGTGGCCAGGCTAAACCTCCTGTAACTCGGGAAATCCAACCACCAGAAGCGAGGTGCGCATGGCTTACAGACGCAGCTTGAGTGACAAGGGCAAGCAACAACTTTTAGCATAAGAAAAAAACTGTAAACTCTTTATCCTCCCAACAATTTAGTTGAAGACCTTATGAACCAGCCCCACATCTTGAGACATCGCGCATCAGGTTGCAAAACCCCCGCACCCTCACCTTCGCCTCCCCCAGAAGCTGCTGCGGCTGGAACTGCACCACCCTGACCCGCACACCAGCTACAGAATGAGCTCGGTAAACGGTCGTTTCGGGAAAGGCCGGATCACTTCTATCCTTAGACGGCTGCCCTCCAATCCCGGCTGTATTAAAATACCTTTCCTCGGCAAACTATCGACAACACGATCAAGAAGTGCGCTCCGTTGTTCGAAAACTTTTCAGGTCCCGATCCCGCGGGGAAGTCGGGCTCTCCCGTTGTATTTGCACTTTGATCCTACACATTTTCCTTTACGTAAGACCGAGAGGAATTTGACTAGCCCACCCCGAAGGCCAGCGGGCCCGACACCCCCGTGCTGCAGCGGGAAGCCACGTTTTACCCGGGCAGCCCGATTCCCCACCCCTCGTGAAAATAATGCCTGTGGCCACTGGAGACTTCCCCGACCGAGCTCCAAAACTTGCAGGTTTAAATGGCCAAACTGGAACCAACCAGGGCAGCTGTCATCTGAAACTCGGGAAAGCTGAGACCAGCCAACTCCGCGGAGCAAGGAAGGGTGCGGAGAGATGTGGCGGGGCCCACCGGAGGGAATGCATTCGGCTCCCCTCCCCAACCCCCCATCGGTTGGCTTTTCTGCAGCCCCAGCGCCGCCATCCTGCTCCTGAATAATTAAACGGGCTGGGAAGGGAGGGAGGTGGCCAGAGCGGCAGTTTCTCGCCCGAGTTTCCCGGGCCGAGGGGATGCGGTCGCGAGGCCGAGGGGCTGCATCCCCTGCGCACGGAGGACTTTCCTCCGGGGCCGGGGAGAAAAGGGGGCGACCCCGCGGCCTGCGGGGCGGCCGGAAACGGGGCGCGGGGCGTGACGTGGAGGAGGGGATGACAAAGGGTCGCGGGGGCCCCGGCCGCGCTCCCCGCGGGCCCGCGGGGGGCCGGGACAGGTGGCCGGGCCTGGCCGGGAACAATGGGGGGGCCGAGGCTGCCCCCTGGCGCTCACCTACCTCCGGTGCCCTCCGAGTTCTCGTTGAGGCTGCCCGAGGAGTCGTGCTGGGCGCCCACACACCCGCCCATGGGGGCCCCCGGCGCTGCGTCCGCCACCTCCGGCTCTCGTCCGGGCCCGCCGCCGCTCCCTCAGCCTCTTCAGGCGCCGCCGCCGCCGAGCTCCGGACAGGCGCGCCGCTCCGCTCGCCCGCCGCGGCCCAGCCTCCGCCCCCCTCGCCGCTCCACCCACCGCCTTGGCTCGGCCCCTTCCTCCGCGCCCACTTCTACCTCAGCCCCCGGGCCGCCCGCCCCGCAGGCCAGACCCGCGCACCGCTCGCCCCTCCGGCTCAGCCCCGCCAGGCCCGGGCTGGCCCATCCCGGGCGGGCCACAGCGCCCGCCTGGCCCCTTCACAGCCCCGAACGCCCGCGTCCCGGCGATCCCCGCGCTCGCGCCGCCCGCCCGCCGGGCCCCATCCGCCCCCAAACCGGCGGCGCCGCCCTCCGCACCCTTGGCCTGGGCTCGGTCCGGCCCGCCCGGAACCGCCGGGGGGCGGGGCCGCGGGGCGCCACGCGCTGATTGGCTGAGAGCGGGGCCGCGAGCGGAGGAAGCCAAGAAGGAAGAAAGGCGGGGAGGGGGAGTAGAGGGGAGCTCCCAACCCAAGAGGAGGAGGCAAAGGGGGGCTGGGGTCGGTCAGAGGGAAGAGGCAGGAGGAGGAGGCGTGGAGGAGGGAGACGGGAAGACGCAAAGAAGAAAGGCAAGGGAAGAAGGGAGGGGAGAAGGAAAGGAGGAACAAAAGTGAGAAAGTGGGAAGGGGCACGATCGAGTTTCTGGCTCCCCCTCGGGAGTCAGCTTTTTCTGGTGGGAGCGGGGCATGGAAGTCTTGGAAGACACGCCGGCGGGGACCGGGCGGCTCCCCAAGTAACTGGCAGAGGGGGACCCCCGCTGAAGGTGGAGGTCCCAGCACCTTTTGGGTTGTGCAGAACCCCGTCTAGCCTCCCCTTGCCTGCCCCACCTTCATGCCCCTTGAAATCACTGTGCCCCATTATTAGAAGTAGAGGGGGTCACTTGTGGCTGCAGACTGAACTCGGATTACAGAGGCGAGGCACCCAGTGTAAGAAGAGATAAGACCTGCCAGTAGTAGTTCAAGGGAAGTGGGTTTGTTCCTTTTCATGAGATTGATTATTCAGACACAATGCTACTTCTCCTGCCTTAGGTATCTTAAACTGTCCCTAGACCGTGACGAATAGTGTAGTATAAATGAAATACTCTGTTGTTTCTAAACTGGAATTTGGTACATTGACCACACCCGACGTTCTTGGCAGCTTCTTTCCCAATATAAGCCAAATTGTTAATGGTTCCGTCAGAATTGTGCTTCTTGCGAAGATGCCTTAAAATTTTTATCATGCTGCTTGGGCCTTTCTAAAGCTTATTTCTACCTAAGAGCTGTTTTAACTCTCTGCTCCATTTTTATATCAGACTTTTTTTTTTTTTTAACATCCTGGGTCAGTTTTTGCTTAGCATTAAAGAAATGTAAGTGAAATATCCAAGAAGGAGCCTCTCTGCAGTTTGAAATTTGCATTTAAATATATTTTCATACACTGCTGGTGGGGGTGTGAATTGGTTCAACCTTTTTGCAAAGCAATTTGGCAATGAGGTTCAAGAGCCTTTAAAAATAGTCACACCCTTTGACATGGGATTATTTCATATGGGGGGGATAGTCCAAAATGCAGGAAGATTTTGGTCCTTGTGTTCATTGGATAATCAGATAAAACTGAGGGCTCAACCAACAAAACCCTATACCTAAAGCACAGAAATGTCTTGTGAGATAGAAGGCTGCAGTATTAAATTTATTACATTTGTGGGTAGTCGTGAACATTTGAAAGAGCCTATATATGGACGTCTTTTCTGAGTTTGCACAGGTCGCTCTGACATTCAGGCACTATGTCACAGAGCTTATCATTCTCAGCTGAGTATTCACGTAGGCAGAGAAGACAGCACTTCTCTGAAGGAGAGCTGCATGCTGAACATCTTTAAAGGGATTGCTTTGTCCTGAATTTCATTCTAGAAATTGCTGAAACCAAGACTTTGTGATGTCTATTAAACAGATGGTAGGCACCCGAGTGATGAGTGCTTTCTGATGAGCACTGTGGAGCTGGCGCTAGGAAGGGAGCAATCTCACTGAGATTCTCAGCTATGGATGTTCTCCATGCCGCCTTTTTCTTAGAGCAAGGACTCAAGCTCTGCTTTCCACTTCCTGGGCTGGACTCTAGCTTCCATCCTGTGCTAACTATGCGACCTTAAGTTTCTGTGTAGCTTGGCTTCTCACCTATAAAATTGGGCCATAACAATGCTCCAAACACCTTTGTCAACTCTTCTCTTTACATCTAGCTTCACCTAAACTTACGGTGAGGCCTAATCTATTTAAGACTTTCTGCAGAAGGTGCCTTCTTGGTGTATGTGTGTGCATGCACTTTTCTCTTTTTTATAACATCTTAATTGAGATAGAATTCATGTGCCCTATATTTCACTAAGTTAAAGTGTATAATTTGATGGGTTTTAGTATATGCACAATCAATTTCAGAACATTTTCATCACCCCAGAAAGAAACTCCATGCCATTAGCAGCCACTCCCCATTTCCTGCCAAACCCCAGGCTCAGCCCTAATCTACTTCTCGTCTCTGCCAATCTACCTGTTCTGGACCTTCCATCCGAACAGGATCCTAGGTGGTCTTTGGTGAAGGGTTATGATGTTTACAGCATGCTGTCCACCCATGCTGCAGTATGTGTCGGCCCTTCCTTCCTTTTGATGGCTGAGTAATAGTCCATTGTGAGACTAGACCACATTTTGTTTATCTGTTCATGAGCTGATGGGCATTTGGGTTCTTGCGACCTTTTCATGACTGTGAGGAGTGCTGTTATAAACATTCGTGTACAAATTTTCCTTTGAACGCCTGCTTTCAATTCTTTTGGGAGTAGAATTGATGGGTCATAGAGCCATTCGATATTTAATTTATGGAAGAACCACCAAACTTTTCCACAGTGGCTGTATCACTTTCCCTTCCCATGAGCAATGTATGAGGCTTCTAATTTCTCCATATCCACCACCTCATTTGCTATTTTTCTAGTTATTATTATTACTATTATAGCCATCATACTGAGTATGCGATGGTACTTCATTGTGGTATTGATTTGTTCTACCCTAGTGACTAAAGATGTTGAGCATCTTTACATGTGCTTGTCTGGCCCTTTGTATATCTTCTTTGGAGAAACGTCTGTTTAAGTTCTTTTGCCTACTTTTTAATTGGCTTTTTTTTTGTTTCATGTTGTAAGACTTAGCTGTAGGTCTTTATAGATGCCCTTTATTAGGCTGAGGAATTTCCCTTTTATTCCTAGTTACTGAGAGTTGTTTCTTTTTTTAACTCAAGAATGGATTTAGATTTTGCCAATGCCTTTTTGCATCAGCAGGATGATGATCATACGCTTTTCCTTTTTTAGTTTGTTATTATGATGAATTACACTGGCGGATTTTCAAGTATTAAACCAATCTTGAATTCCTTGGATAAGCCTGACTTGATTGTGATGTCTGTCCTTTTTAACACAGTTGGATTCAATTTGCTAAAATTTTCTTCAGAATTTTTGCATCTACATTTATGAAGAATTTGTCTATGTTTTTTTTTTTTTTCCTTTAAAGTTCTTTCTATAGTTTTGGTGTCTGATATTTCAATTTTCTGGAAGGGAAAAGGAACTCCAAAGAATAGAGGGTGGATGTCTGCGAAGCAGCCAGGCCCCCAGCGCTGAGTCAGTATTGGGTTAGTGCTTAAGGAAGCGGTCCCTCCAGGTCTGAGAGCCAGACCTTGTCATAGAAAGACAGGGCCCTGGTAGGGTGAACAGCAGGGAGGTTATGGTTGTGGCACGTCACTGAAGTGGCTGGAGATCCATCCTGTGAGGTGTTGGAGGACAGCTCTTCATAGGACATATCCCACCAGAGCCATTAGGCTGTGAAACTGCTATGAAGGGGGATGCCTGGGGATGCTGCAAACTGCGAACTGCTAGGTGATGTTGGCTCTTGGGTCTTGCAGGAGCTGGGTGGGCCTTGGAGAAGCTGCCGTCGCTGCCAGGGCCTGGTGCTGGAGCAGCCACATACCCTGAAGTTGCTACATGAGAGAAGCTCTCTGTGCTGCAGAAGCTAGGCAATGGACAGGCTGCACACATCCCAGGAGCCTGGCCTTCCAGAAGCTACCCATGCTGCGGAGGCCTACTGAGTGAGCAAATGGGAATTCTGCTGGCAATGTCTCTCCAGTGCCCTCTGCTGTCAAAGTGACACATTGTGCCAACTGGCAAAGGCACAATATTTAAAGGGCCCATATCCATTTTCACAGAGCAGGTAATGAAGAGTGGGTTTGGATCTGAAGAAGTGCTGGAGTTGGAAAATCATCATTTTTCAACTATAGTAGTTTCTATGGACTGAATATTTATGTGTGTGTCCCCCATTCATATGTTGATGCCCTAATGTGATACTATTTGGTGGCAGTGCTGCCGGGAGGTAACTGGGTCAAGAGAGTGGAGCCCCCATGTTGGGATTAGGGTCCTTAGAAGAGGAAGAGAGCTAGTCCTCTCTCTCTGTCTCTCTTTCTCTCTGTCATGTGAGGATACAAAGAGAAAAGGGCTCTTACCAGAACCTGACCACGCTCGCAGCCTGACCTCAGACTTCCAGGCTCCGGAGGTATGAGAAATAAAGGTCTGCTATGATATTCTGTTCTAGCAGCCTGATCTGACTGATACAAATATAAAGATTGGTTCAGGCAAAAATCACCAATGGATGTGAAATATATGAAGGAATTTTGATGAGGAGCTGGATGGATATTGGCATTGTCTTACAATATCACCCACACAAACTGCTTATTCACTGAAAGTGGAAAACGGTAATAACCCAAGAAAAATACACAATAGATAAGGAGCCACTGGGGGGCTTTAAGCCTTAAAGACACGTGAGGCATTTGTGTATCAGAGCTACAGGTGGGTCGAGCTTGATATTTTTGCTGCTTTTAAAAGCAAGCAGTGGTGAACAGGATACCTTTATACCTCATATTCCACCTAGCTGAAAGTACATACCTCCTGACGACAGGGAGATGGAGCCGGACCTGAGTTCTCCGATCCCTCTCCATGTATATGAGGGATAGGGCTTCAGTTTGGTGGTTGCCCCACTGCCTCCAAGAACTGCTCCTTGGAGACTTCGCATCCACGAGGTTAAGACTGCCCCCTAGGGACCTGGCTGGTGTAGCTCAGTGGATTGAGCGCGGGCTGGGAACCAGAGGGTTCCGGTTCAATTCCCAGTCTGGGCACATGCCTGGGTTGCAGGCCAGGTCCCCAGTGAGGGCCATGTGAGAGGCACCCATACATTGCTCTTTCGCCCTCCCTTCCCCTCTCTCTGAATAAAATCTTAAAAAAAAAAAAGACTGCCTCCTAGGAATGAGTTCCTCTTCCTCAACTTCCCGCAAAGGTTCTGAGGTTGAGTCTCATTGGCTTGGCTTGTCCCACCTGCCCATTGTTGAACCAATTGTAGCCAGAAGTCTGAGCTGCCCTGATTGGCCAGGTCCAGATCACGTGCCTAGTGTTGTCACCAATGAGTGAAACCCGTCCTATCCAAATCCTATGAATTGAAAGGAGGGGAATAGTGGTTCCTGAAAGGATAAGGAGGAGGATACTGCCCAAAGAAAGGAAAGTAGATTACAGGCAGCTGAAACTCACAATGTCCACTACATACAAAAGTAATAATTTGTGTATGTGATTATGTCAATAACAACAATAATAATGATAGCCGCCATCAACTGAGCATTTACTATGTGCGAGCACTGTTCCGATCGCTTCCCATCTATGAACTCATTAAATCCTTACACCGACCCTGCGAGGCAGGTGCTATTCTTACCCTCACTTTATAGGCGAGAATTTAGTTCTGCCTAAACAAATTAATTACCGTGCCACATCGTCTCACATTAAGAAAATGTGTCAGACACATACTATAGTGTTTGTTGGATTTTTTTTTTCTTCCCCTCTTGCCACTCTAACTGGGTGGGCACATCCGCCCGCTAGACACTGAACACTATAATGAACCCCACCCCCACCCGAGGCGTTACCGCGAACTCAGAAGACAGAAAGGCAACAGATCCCTTGTCCACAGGGGTCCCACCCCGGTGGGGGATGGATGCATGAACACAGGATTACTGTGCAAGATGGCGTCACAGCCACATTCTCTGTAAAGAATCTTCCTTTTGTTTGCTTCCACACAGAGTTTTAAAGTCTTATACTTCAGTGGTGTGATGGAAGGAGAATCAAAGTGTGGTACACAGCTACGCGGACATGAGCAGAGCAAGGCCCACAGGCCTGCTATGGCAGGTCACCAGGGTGGACAATTCCTGGTACCTAGAAACAGGCAAAACTGGGCTGGGACTTCAACCCCAGGGTGATATTGCTCGCTGGTCATGTGGGCTAGACTCTGTGACTTTTGCCATGCTGGCCATACAGTGGGTTCGAGCCCTCCCCTGACCTTTCCTACCTTGGCATGTTGCTAGTCATTTGGGTTAGGAACCTCCACCCCCTTAGAGGGGGGCTGGAGCATAGCCCTTAAGCTTTAAGCCCCCAGCTCAATGAGGTTCTGACCTACATCAAATACATCTAGGCCTCAGTTGTCTGAGCGCCAGGCCAGGAAAACTCTCTCTCTCTCTCTCTCCTCCTGCTCCATCCATCCTGTACTTCTGTGAATCTCCACAGCTCATCCCCCATGGGGTATCTGGTTTGGATTGAAAATAAGCCCAATGAGTAGAGCACACCTAGAAAGAGAGGTCTCCTACTGGGCTTTGCCCTCCTTGCCAGGGGCAGGAGAGATTACTCAGTTTCTTACACTTTACTCACATTCCCACAAGGGCCCTGGAGCCTGGGGCTAACCCGAAGCAGCCCATTGAAACTATTCCTTCAAAGTCTGCAGTTTTATCTTAAAAGTGCAGGCGAGTTTTATATTCTACTGCACAATATATCCATTTGTTTCAAAATGAACATGTGCAAAGTAACTTATTGGTTAAATTGCTTAAATTTCTACTGCCAACCTTTTCCCCCTGTAACCAATCTTTGGGTTGAAATGAAGTTCCAGCAGAAGCTTTGGGTATCTCTCAACACCCTGCTGCTGGGCGCTCCAGAGGAACCACCCCAGGGTGAAAGTGCACCCCTCGGTGATCCCACCACTTGCCAAATGCCTTCCAGAACAAACACCGAGTGTCTGCATACCCTCCTCTGCACGCTGAGGGTGCTTATGGGAACTGGAGAGGCTGGTGGCAAAAAGACTTTCCAACAGAGAATGTCTGTCTGCTCAGCCCCAGGGCCTGGCACAGTTAAGGGGATGGTGACGATTAAACAGGAAAACAGTGTTTCCTTACTTGGGGATAAAACTTCTCTGCGAGAATGTTTAAATTTTGCATTTCCATTTTGGGGATATTTTTGAAAGATGGGTAGGCAGACAAACGTCAGCCTCAACGACTGTGTTCTGTTATGTTAGCAAGTTGACTTGGAGTCCCAGGCCGGTACTTCCAGGATCACGGGCTAATGAGAAAAGAGCCAAGTTTGACTTGACACATGGTATGGACTGAATGACTGTGTCCCTTCAAAATTCCTATGTTGAAATCCAATCCCCAAGGTGATATCTGGAGGCAAGGCCTTTAGGGGGTGATTAGGTCATGAGGGTAGGGCCCTCACAGAAGAGAATAGTGCCCTTCTAAGAAGAGGCCAGATTAAAAAGAAAAAGAAAAAAAAGCCAGAGAGCAAAAATCCTGCTCTCTTTCCACCATGTGAGGGCACAACAAGAAGTGGGCAGCTGGCAACCAGAGGGGGGCTGTCCCCAGAATCCAGCCACTCCAGCACTCTGGTCTCAGACTTCCAATATCCCGAACTGTTGCAAAATCAATTTTTGTTGTGTGGAAGTCACCCAGGCTACGGTACTTTGTTACAGCAGCCCGAGCAGACTAAGACAGTGTGTCAGTGATGTATTTGCACCAAACAAGGGCTGAGAGCAGCACGGTGTGTGGCTTTAACAAAGGAGCCAAGGATATATCGAGGGGAAAGCAGAGTATTTTCAATAAATGCTGCTGCGAAAACTGGACAGCCACGTGCAAACCAGTGAAACTGGACCACTATTTTACACTCTACACAAAAATTAATTCAAAATGGGTTAAAGATTTGAATGTAAGACCTGAAACCTTAAAACTCCCAGCAGAAAACAGAGGCAGCAAACTCCATGACATCAGCCTTGGCAATGATTTTTTTTTTTTTTTTAATTTGGCCAAAGAAAAGGAAAAAAAAAAAAAAAAGCAAAAACAAACAAGGACTATATTAAACTAAAACACTTCTCCACAGCATAGACAAAATCAACAAAATGAAAAGAAAGACAACCTATCAAATGGGAGAAAATATTTCCAAATCACATATCTAGTAAGAAGTTAATATCCAAAAAGTATAAAGAATTCATATAACTCAAGAGTAAAAAAAACACATGATCTGATTTAAAAGTGTGCAGAAGATATGAACAGACATTTTTTTACCAAGAAAAAAAGACATACAGAGGGCCAACAGGTACAGGAAAAGGTGCTCAGCATCACTCATCATCGGGGAAATGCAAATCAAAACCACAATGAGGTGTCACTTCACACCGGTTAGAATGGCTGTGAATAAAAAAGACAAGAGATGGGCCCTGGCTGGTGTGGCTCAGTTGATTGAGCGCTGGCCTGTGGACCAGAGGGTTGCAGGTTCAATTCCCAGTCAGGGCACATGCCTGGGCTGCGGGCTGGGTCCCCAGTGTGGGCAGCGCGGGAGGCAACCACACACTGATGTTTCCTTCTCTTTCTCCCTCCCTCCCCCTTACTCTAAAAATAAATTAAAAAAAAAAAAAAAGACAAGCGATGGGTGTTGGAGAGGATGTGGAGGAAAGGGAAGCACTGTGCCCAGCCAGTGGGAATGTAAACTGGTGCAGCGACTGTGGAAAACGATATGGAGTTTCCTCAAAAAATTAAACATGGAATTGCATAGCCAGCAGTTCCAGTTCCCAGAGAATTGAAATGAGGGGCTTGAATAGGTATGTGTACGCTCATGTTCTCAGCACTATTCACAATAGCAGAGAGATGGAAGCAACCCAAGCGTCCATCGACGGATGAGAAAAGAAAGCAAATATGGCATAAATATACAGTGGAATATTATTCAGCCTTAAAAAAGAAGGATGTTCTGACACATGCAACAAAATGTCTTGAAGACATTAAGTGCAGTGAGTCAGCCACAAAAGAACAAATACTGTATGATTCCACTTACATAAGGTACCTACAGGAGTGAGATTCATAGACAGAAGGTAGCATTGTGGTTGCTGGGGGCTGGGGGAGGGAAGAGTGAGGAGGGGGGAGAGGAGAGCGAGGGGGAGGGGAGAGCGACGGGTCGTTTTAAGAGCGCAGAGTCTCAGCTGGGGAAGATGCAAAGATTCTGGAGATGGGCGGCGGTGACGGCTGCACAACAGTGTGAGTGAACTGAATGCCACTAATCTGTACACCTAAAAGGGTTGAAATGGTCATTTTTGCTGTGTGTGTTTTACCACAATAAAAAATACAGTGAAAGTAGTTTAGCAAGTCCATCTTCACCACAGCAAAGACGGGACCTGGTTCATAGGTCTCCTCCAAGGCCACCCTGAAGCCACCGCTTACTTCCCAAGGGGCACAAGTGCTGTATCAGGCATCCCGATCCTTCCACGGGGGACTTCTGGAGGGCCCTCCAAGTGAACATTCTTCTGGTCCCCAGACAAATGCTGGGAGAAAAATAAGCCAATCTGCAGTTCTTTCAGACCTGGTTACTCTGCTGAAGATATTCAGACACACCATCCGAGTCAAAGTCCTCGATAAACATCGTGGGGTCCAAACACAATCGAACACTGCAACATTCTGAAGAACGATGAAATTCTAGTATCTACGATGGCATTTTCCAAAGGGCGTCCTCTGGGATGTTCATAAACGTGACATGAAAAAAAGAATCCTGTTGTCAAATACAGCTTGGGGACGCTGGAGAAAAGCAGGGTGAACAGCTTCTTTCCTGCCCAATTCTCAGAGCCCGTAACATGCGCTGTGTGACACGGGCCCCCAAGGAGGGAGGCTTGGATGACATTCCCACAGCGCCTGCCAAGTGGATTTGACCACACAGTGCTTTGTCATGATCATGTGAGGGGCTGATATTCCATAACCACACTTCGGAAAAACGTTCAGTGAGAGCAAAGTAATAAAATAGGAGACACACCAGGCCAGAGGGTTGGCAAACTATCGCCTTTGGGCCTAATCCACCCAGCTGCTTGTTTTTGTACAGAGCTAAGAACGGGTTTTCCGTGCTAAATGGTTACATTTTAAATAGTTACGCAAGTCCTTGCATAACCTTCTGGGTTTGCCTCTTGGCTCCCAAGGCCCAAAATATTTATTATCTGACTCTTTAAGAAGAAGTTTGCCAACTCCTGCATTAGGCAATGAAAATATTTGAAGACTATAAATTCTATGGGTGAGGCATACAGTATTTGTATTCATCTTCACAACTCTGCTGGAAGGACGTTCCCGTCCCCGTTTTATAAAAGAGGATGCTAAGTATCACAGAGGTAATACTGACCTCAAACCCAGCTCTGTCTAACCCCGAAGTCCATTCATTGGTCCTTTGTCAGTGGTTTACAAAGTGGGGTCCTTGCATCCCAGGGCGCAGATAAGACTTGTCACTGAAGCACAGTGAGAAATTAGATCTTTTCACTACAAATTTTTTAGTTTATCCTTAGATAATTTTAATTTTGTGTCTATATACAAGGTCCGGCAGAAGTAACATCATTGAGTGTGGTGGGTAGGGTACATGAACGTCTCGTACGAGAGGGACAGCATTTTGAACCTTTCACCTAAAATGTCCTGTGGTGTGCTTGAGTGTGATATGGTTATGTTGCAGAATGACATGCTTATGGTTTCGTAATAAAAGATTTTATAATAAAAAGGGGGTGTTATTTGTGCCAGACCCTGTATTTTATTATGGTAAGTCAGCTAGAATTAGCCTAATCAGCAGCCTATAGACAGTTTTTTTTTTGTTTTAGATTTTATTTATTTACTTTTAGAGAGAGAGGAAGGGAGACAGAAAGAGAGGGAGAGAAACATCAATGCGTGGTTGCCTCTTGAGCGCCCCCTACTGGGGACCTCGCTGACAACCCAGACATGTGCCCTGAATGCCCTGACTGGGAATCCAACCAGTGAACCTTTGGTTCACAGGCCGGCACTCTATCCACAGGGCCCAAGAGACAGTGGTTTGGTTTTTTTAAAGATTTTATTTATTTACTTTTAGAGAGAGGGGAAGGAGAAAGAGAGGGGGAGATAAACAGCAATGTGTGGTTGCCTCTCACATGCCCCATACCGGGGACCTGGCCTGCAACCTAGGCATGTGCCCTGACTGGGAATCGAACCGGGGCCGCTTGGTTCCCAGCCCGCACTCAATCCATTGAGCTACACCAGCCAGGTTACCAAGAGACAGTTTTTAAGAAGCCTACGAATCGCTCCCTTTTCTCCTCACCTGAGTTCAAAACCAAGAGAGACAGAGAGGAATCTGGGAAATGGAGAACAAGATGTCACCTTTATTCTTGAGACAGCTGTGGCAGTGTCCAGCTTCAGTGAGGTGGGCTGCAGTCATGGGTTTCCTGAGCCTGCATCCCAGAATCAGACACACTCACTGACCCAGGCCCAGGCGCCCCCAAAGAGCACAGGACTTCTTTGGGGCACCCTTTGCCATGAAGCCTCCCCAATCAGGGGCGGAGGGGGAGTTGTGCCCCTGAGGACATTGGACCCCTCACACACAGAGGAGATGGAGGGGCTGAGCTCTGCACGCCTGACTCCTTCTCCCCTTAATATCAGCCATAGAGACAACTTCCTCTTCTCCCCTGGGGAGACAGGGAGGACCAGAGTGTTGGCCCAATGGAGCTCTCTTCACATGGACGGGAGCCCAGGCATGCTGTGTAACAATCTCCCACCTAACAATCTTGGGCATGATATAGTCACTTAGTAAACCTAAAAATTGTATTGAGAGCATACCATAAAAAATGTCTGAAGACCACTCTTCTATACTGTACCGTGTAAGTATGTGGCCAAGTCCCACACGCTTGGAAGGAATTAGAAAATATAATTTATTGTAGGGTCTGGACTTCCTGAGTCTTGAGAGATGAACCTGGGCTTTATTAACTTGAACTTGAATGCTCTGAACACTGCCAGGCATTGCCAGGTCTCTAAAGGAAAACTCGTTTGTGAGGGAGGAAGCAAATTCCCTTCCTGGCATATTCTGTGAATGGTTCCCTACCAGTGGCGATCTCCCAGTGGGGAAGTCCAATCAGATTTCGCCGCGTTAGACCAAGAGCAAACAGGAAACTTTGAAGTTCATGCGCGGCCCTCCATTCAGAGAAGTACTGTGCGTTCTGATACCACCACCGTTAGCCGGGAAGATGGGTCGCCCTGAGCGGGGAGAGTTACAGGTGGACTTAGGGTGAGGGGCCAGCTAAGGGTGTGCTCCAAAGAGAGTTCAAGGTAGGGTGGAAATGTACAAGTTGACATTCTGCAGGTTTATTATTTTCCGTGTGAAACAGTGCACCTGCTAGATGCGCTGTGAGGTACGCGTGCTCTGGTCAAGTACGTTTGAACGACCAACTCTAAACTCCCTCTCATTCACGCTGCATGTATTATATAATAGGCTTGGAGAAGTCCTGCCTTGAAGAAACCGTTTATATCACCCAGCATGTATCGCACTAATGTGTCCACCGAACACTAATTTCAAAATATTTATTGATGCTTGTCCTGGAAAACACACTTTGGAAAATGGGGAATGAAGATGATAGATTCGGGAGCTTCTAGGTCTTTCAATGTAAGGGGCTTTGCAGTTAGGTACCTGGGTCCATCCCCAGATTAGCTGTGACCATGGGTAAACTTAGTCTTTCAGGCTATTAATTTCCACCCACAAAATGGGTATAATTCCTACCCAGAACTGTAGTGAAGACTAAATAGATCCCTACAAGGTCCCCAGCCGATAGTGTGTACTCAACAAAAGTTAGCCCTTTTCCTTAGACATGAACTCAGGTTTTTGAAAGAGGTAGTATTTCTTGGGGACGATCTTGAACCCAGGAGATGATGACATTGGGGTGAGATCTGTATTCGATTAGTATTTGGAAGGGGACACAGCATCGGGTAAAAGAGCTTGCGTAGGACCAGACACAGCACTAGCTCTGGGAGACTTGACCCACTGCCTTCATATGTAAAATGCAGATATCAAGTTAAGGGAGAATTTTTAGGATGAAATAAGTATATGTAGCATGGCCCGTAGGCCTGGAACACAGCAAATGCTCAGAAAAATTTAAGGTACACAGACAGTAATAGGGCAGAGCACCATTTTTAGAGCACTTTAGGACTACGCCAGGGAAGATGTTGGTTGGGTCTGGCCACTTCCCGGATGTGGAACACGCACGCTATTTCTTCATAATGAACTCTTTTAAGGGTGCAGACGCCTGCTGATTCTGACTTTCAGCGGTTGCAGCCCAGGAAGGTACACTTGATAGCTCGCTGCCTAATTCTCATGGTCACTGAAGTTTGGGGACCATTGCCTGGGGAGTATGGGTAGCAAGAACGTGGGGACCCTATGGACACCGGACTGGAGGAGGGATAGACATTCAAGACCCTGGGCTCAGAGAAGAGTGGCCCCATGACGCGTGTCTCGGACCCACAAGTTCACCGTGACCCTTTAGAGGAGGGTGTTGGCAGGTGTGTGAATGGGAGCTGGCTGGCGTTTGGTGCGGCACTCCTGGGGCAGTGTAACGGGAGTGACGGGGGCTGGTTCCAGGCCTGCAGGAAGGGGATGGGAGGAGTGCCCCGGAGAGTAGGCCAGCTCTGGTTTCTGACCACGTCCTGTTCCCATGCCTTTCCGTCCCATGAGGCCTGTGCCCTCTGCACCCGCCGGGGAAGCCCAGGCCATTGGCACGGGTGTTCTTATGGCTAAGCGCTCTTGGTTTGGCAGAGTTGGGAGAAAACGCTCCCAAGGGGACCTGAACCACATGACTTTTCCTTCTCACGGGAACAGATATAATAGTGTATGATGGACCAGTCCTCCTAAGCCAGGTCTGCCAGAGCACACTGCTTTCCTTACAATGTCTCCTCCAGGGAGGGACGAACAGTGTACGTAAACCCCCCTTCGAAGTTCTGTTCGGGGGCTCTGCTAGTCCTACTCTTCTCTCCCTAGAAGGTGGGTGGCGGCATCCCTTTGTCTGAAGACTCACCTGGGACACAGAAGGCTGCATGTCGCGGTTGGTTTTGTCTCAGCTCTGCCCTTGGGAAAGTAATAGAGGGTCAGACAAGGGCCTCCACCTCTGGGAAGCCCACGGCATGGGCCATCCCTGCAGAGCTCCGCCCTCCAGCAGCGGGCGACACCAGCAAAGCGCTCAAGACTCCCAGGCTGCGTGAGTTCAGGCAGAGCTGAGAACATGCGGGAGACACCCAGCTTTCCCTTGGCTTCTGGACACTGTCGTTAAAAGAATCAAGATGCCCGAAGAGAGAGGTCACCCCCACTTCCGGGCAACGCCCAAACATAAAAGCTTACATAAGCTTCTGTTCTCTGATCTCAAAACTCAGGGCCAAGATGCCAGGGCACCAAGCGATGCGTCCTTTCTTCAGCCAAATAAAGTCCACAGACACCGCATTTTCACAATGGGGCTTGAAACCAGTCAAGCATGTTTTTATTTAAAAAAAAAAAAAGAAAAAGAAAAAGTCTAATGGTAAGTGTATAGTCTATACATGCTACAGCTAATTGTTATCACCCCTCCCCCTCACATCATATATCCTCGTGGATTTTTTTGCGTTCAAAGGAAACAAAAACCACCACCATAATCTGTTTGCTGAGGGCAGAGGGAGCGCTGAGTGCCCACAGGTCTCCAGCACCGTCCTGTGAGCTGACGCATGGCGGCGGGCCAGTGCCATCGGGCCCACTGTTCCGGGAGGGATGCAAGAGATGGCCTACTCCCTTGGGGGCTCCTGAAGTGGGACGTGTGGGCTGTAGCTAAGGGGGCCACAGCTCCTCAGCACCCCTGGGAGAGTGAAAGGGGCGCTGCTGACAATGACAGGCACATGCGGGGGCCAAATATGGGCGCCATTCAAGGTCCTGGAATTGCTCGCTGCTGGAACAAGCCTGGCGGGCACCTCCTTGTGGGTGCCCACAGAAGGTTTGGCTTCCTCAGGGAAGCAGAGACTGAACCCCCTTGTCCCCAACTGGAGGTAGCAAGGCCTCCTTTAGAGTGAAGGGTAGACATGGGAAGGGGGATGGAATGCTGCAGCATGGCTAGGGGCTCAGTGACCCGCAGGGTAGCACCAGAAACCAGACGTCACCCCACCGAGTGGACGGTCACGCCTGTGGGAAGGGTCTTCAGCAGGTGGTCCGTGAGTGGGGAACGCCTAGGGAGTCTCCTGGTTTTAACTCCACAGAGTCAGAACCTTAGCCAAGTTCAGAGCAATTCCCCTAGGCTGAGGGAGGGGACCCTGCACCCTCAGGCCTGGGTGTGAGCCAGTCACCACTCACTGAGGCCAGTTTGACTCTGGGTAATCCATGGTGTGGCTGTTGGCAGCCCACCGTCACAGTCCAAAGAGAAGGGCGAGGCCTCCCCAGGACAGGCGGACCTGACACTTGAGAGACTCAGCACAAGGAAAGGCTGGGAGCCAGGCCACAGACCTTCGCCTTCTCGCCGCCCAGGGGTCAGCTGTCGGAGGGCCGGAGCAAGTCCGTCTTCATACCGCTCCGTGCTGGCATCAGTACAGGCTGAATACTCGGCTGTCCGTCCCCCAGGTCCCTCCAAACCTTGGGGAGATGCCGCACCTGCCCTTGAATGTGGCAAGTTTGTTTTCCTCTGTTCCACTTGGCGACGAAATCCCAAAGTTTTCAGGTCTAGAATGTAGCCTAAGAAATCGATGACATGACAAGGTCCATGGTAGTGGCTTCCAGTGTCAACGGGAAGGCTGACCTGGGCCCCCGTGATTCCTCCAAAGTGACGCCATCACAAGCAGTTCCACCTGGAGCCCAAGTCCCAACCTGGGACAAGGACCTAACCCCACCCAATGGCAAAGAACATCTGAGTGACAATTTCGAGCAAAGGCCTGTTTCATCCAGTGGAGGCCCTTAAAACTCAGATTCTTCCAAAGACGTGGTGGCCCCACAAGCTGTGGTTTCACTCTAAGACGTAAGGTAAGATACAGGAAGGAGGCAGGGATGAGGAAGGCAGAGAACCCCGTCTGTGCCTGCCTTTCAGATGCTGACAGGTCTAATTGTGGGATGGGGGGGCAGGGAAACTCAAAGGCAGGAGGGCCACCTGCTTCCCTGAAGGCCCCGAGTATGTTTCACTGCTGGTGGCAAAGGAAGTCATGGGCATTGGTGGGGGGACCCCCGGATTCGAGGCTCAGCTCGGTCCCGGACACTATTCAGATGAAGCTAGGAACAGGGTCTCACTATAGATTGGGGCTGACCCCACACCCCTCACAGGGTTATCGAGGGGACCTGCCGGGGCCTGGCGTGGGGTTTATTCCTACGGCCCAGACCATTGCCAGGGCCATAATTGCAGGGCAGTTCAGCACATGCTCCGTCAATTGCTCACGAAGGGTGTCCACAGTCCTGGACGGTGTAACCCTAAGTCCACAGGCAAGACCCGCCCGCCCCCCACCCCCCGCCACTTCCAGGTGCCTGGGGAAGTGCCCACCACTGTGGCAGAGGAGCTCGAGAGAGGAACACTCGGGACACAAAGTATCCTGAGGAAGAGCAGTGAATGGAGAGGAATGCGGCTTCTGTACCTTCAGTTCCCGTCAGAATAATAATAATAATATAATAATAATAATAATAATAATAAAGGCAAGTTCTTTCATTTGCAGAAACATGTTCTGGCCAGAGAAAGAAAGAAGCAGTCCATCCCACCCAGCTGACTCCCAGGAGGGAATGAGGTCAAAGTCAAAGCTTCTCGGTGGAATCAGAACCAAACAGAACCAAAGCCCCTCCAGCCAGGCACGCAGCCGCATGCAGCGTGGTCTGCCTGGCGCCCAGCACAGGGTAGGCGCTCAGGAAATTCTTGGAAAGGTCAATGAAAGCACAAAGTGAGTCAGAAAAAAAAAGAGTTCTGTCTTTTGAAATGCAGGAGTCAAATCCTGCCTAACAGCTTCATAAAAGCGGTTTCAACCGAAGGGGATCACTCAGGAGAACACGCTCTGGGGCCTCCTCCTAAGCGAGGGGACCGTGAAAAGGTGGGTGGCCCTGCTCTAGCCGCCGCCCTTCTTCCCCCCTGACCATGGTTCTGGGCATAGGGCCAAGGGGCGAGCAGGCACAGTGAGGAGCACCTCAGAGCCCTGCCCCAAGGTTCTCAGGGACGGGACTCACAGACCAACCCAAGGACAAGGACAGTACTGTAGGTCTGAGGAAGCTCCTTCTTCCGCAGACACATCCAGGGCCCATGTGGTGGGGCGGGGGCAGGGGAGAGGACCTTTGGCCCGGCAGGTGGACAGCAGGCATCCCCAGGAAAGTGGGCCTTGTGCTTCCTAAAGCATTGCAGCCTAGGGACCCTCTGAATGGGCCACTTCCTCCTCCCCTGCAGGGCAGGGTGGGAGGGGGAGGGGCACCACCCTCTCACCCCTAGGCAGTCTGGTCCTCAGGCAGAAGCTCTGGGCTGGGAGCTGGCAACCCGGGGTCCTGTATGTGCCCATGACTCTAGGTGAACTGCACCCTTGAAATGGGTGGGAGGGCTGCCCTGGGTTCCTCCCATGAGACAGAGAAGGAGAGTGCCGGGTGGGGGAAGAAAACTATGAAAACCAGAGAGCAGCAGCAGCAGCAGCAGTGACAGGAGGCATCTGCCTGGCCCTTGGGTCCCTGTCACCAGCTTGCTACACTCAGCTGGATGGAGAACCAGTAGCTGGTCCTGGAGCCACCAGGGCCCCTCAAGGCTGGCACAAGGGACAACCTCAGCTCCACTGGTGCCCTAAGCTCTCTTCCTCCAGGACACCAGCATGGGAACAAAACACAGGGCTCTGGCACCCATGCTTCTCCCTCCCGCTACCCGGTCGGCCTCTTCCAGGGTGAAGGGCACAGGCTCGGAGGTCAGGTTGGCCCGGATTCAAACCCTCTCTCCTTCCTCCTAGCCAGTGTGCCTGGGGCACCCTGAGCCCAAGTTTCCTCCTCTACAGAAGGGGCGTGCTCTCACAAGAGAGGGCTCAACGTGAACATAAAGTGCCATGCACGGAGTTTGGCACTGACCAGCTACTCAGCAGAGGGCCACTCACACAGGAGCACGGCTTGGACATGGTCCCCCTTTCAAACAAACATGGAGATTCTTGCTCCTGGTAGACAGAGTGAAATGCCCCAGGCGGGGCGGGGATTGTTTGGAGCCTGGCAGTGAAGCGTGCTCCAGGCTGGACCGCCCCTTTTGGACCCATCGGAGTCCAGAGACAGAAGATGGGAGGCAGGATGGGCTGCATCTGGTCAAACCCAAGAAGCCCAGGGGCCTGAGGCCTTGGAGAGGAGGACACCCCCCACTTTGGGATTGGCCACAGAGCCCACTTCTATAGGGTGAAGTTTTTTGGTGTCAGGCTTTTTGGAAACTGGGTGAATAGTCACTGGGCTTTTCAGGGCAAGCAGGAGTTGGAGCAAGCTGTCAGGGACTGGACAGGGTGCGGGGGGCTGCCCCTTCCTATGCTGGGTCCGAGCAATGAGAAACCCTTTGTGCAGTTTCTCCAGATCTGGAGGGTTCTGATCCTGGAGGCCTTAGAGAGTCATGGTGCTGCTGCTGGGCGGGCAGGGAAGCTTGGTGGCAATGCCACTGGCCTTGAGGCAGGGACTGTGAGTGGAGAGAGCAAGTGTGTGGCCTCTGAGCCCCCAGGGCTACCGTGGTGGGAGGGCCGACTCTACCCACGGGCGGGAAGAAACCACAGTTCTCCAGAGCCTGCCTTCCTTTGAAGCTGCGTGGAGAATGATAAATTAAGAGGCATATTAAATATGTGGGCAAAACCAGCAGGGACACACAGGCCCTCCCGACAGGGGGGAGGAGGTGGCTAGGGCTTCTTTCTGAGATAGTTGGAAGGAATCCACCCTTCCCAGGAGGGCGCCCCGCTGAGGACATGGCAGAACCACCAGCCGCTGCTGTTCTTTTCTCGGACCTCGAACACCGTCCCCTCCTGGAAGCTGCTCGTGTCTTCATCGCCTTCAAAGTTGGCCACGGCCACATATAAGTCCTTCGGGCCATCGGCACTGGGGAGGGGGGCAGCAGCCACCCTTTCCCTGTTTTCTCCGATCTTACCCACCATCCGCGGCCCCGGCCCCAGCCCGCCTTTGCCTGGATTGTCATCTTGGCCCCCTGAGGAGTTGGAAAGGAAAGGTTTGGCTTTTGGAGGGACCAGCAGGGCACGGCCGGGGGAAGGAGCTGCCCGGCCTTCGCCAGCCTCCCGCTGCGGCCCTCGGGCCTCTGGAAGAGGCCTGGATGAGGTTTTCTTGGGGGGCGGTGGTCTGCGGGGCGGGATCATGGGTCTCTGCGGGGGAGCCTCTTGGAGAGGTACGGGCACATGCTTAGGCACAGGATCCGTGGTCTTGGCTGGCCTGGGAGGGGCTCTGCAGGGTGTCTCCTTTGGGCTGAGACCATCCTGCTTGCCTGTCCAGTCCTGTGCACGGCCAGGCCCCTCCCCTGGGAGGAAGCTGCGGCTGCTGGCCACGTCTTGGCCCCCACCGGCCTGGTAGCTGCTCTCTCCATCCGACAAGGGCTTCTCTTGGGACTTGGCAGGCCTGAGCTTGCTCCTGAGGCTGCAGATGTCCACTTGGTCTTCACCCTGAGGTGGCTCTGTCCTGGGGGAAGAAGCTGGCTTTGGCCTAACCTGAGGTTTGGACTTTAAGAAGGGATTCTGGGGAATGGCTTCTGGTTTCTCCTCCGGTGGGTCAGCTTTGGATTTGGAGATGGGCCGGAGGTTGGGCTTCTTCACTTCCTTGGCCAAGACTTTGTGGCCACACTCCAGCCCCATCTCGTTTTTCAGCTGGAACAACTTGCTTTTGTCAGGCCTGGGCTCTGGCCTCCTGCCGTCCCGGGCTGGGGGGCTGTGTTTGGCTGGAATCATCGGCAACATCATGCCAGGAGGCTTGGGCGAGGAGCCGCGGAGCTGCTCCACCCTCTGCCGCTCCCGCTCCTGCAGCTCCCCCTCGGACTTCATGATGGATTCCTTCCGGGGAGGCAGGCTGGGCTTCTCCTCCAGGTCGCGGTCCGAGATCTCCTCATAGCCCACACACAACATGTCTGAAGACCCCTTTCTCAGGCCCTCCTTGCCCCCCTTCCAGTCTTTGGACCACGATACCCCAGGGTCCACAGCACTGAGCGGTGCTTCGGGCAGGGGCCGGGAGGGGCCGCTGGCCTCGCTGCCCGTGCTGCTCTCCATAGCTGCTGCATCTCCCAGCCGGAGCGGGGTCACCTCGTTGGGCAAGGGAGCTAGAAAGTTGGGTCTCGAGGCATTGCTGGTCTTCTTATACTTGTCGATGAAGGTTGCCGGGGCCCATCCTTCCTTGTCTTCGATCTGAATGTACCACCAGCCACTCAAGTTCTTCTCGATCACCTGGACGGAAGGACAGAGGAAAGTACTTAGTAGGTTAGGGCTCCAGAGCCAGCAGACCAGGATGCTGGAGGAGACCCACATGCACCTGGAGCTCCAGAAGTGGGGCGTTGCACTCCGCAGGTTCCACATGTCTGGTGGACCATCCACAGAGACTACCGTGTACCAGGAATACCTCACACGGGGGAAGGTTCTCGTCTAACTTTGGAGTTGCCCAGAAGCAGTCTCGAGCACCTGGACTTGCAGATAGGTGGTCCATGTGAGAGATGACTTCAGGAAGTCACGAGTGAGAGGACAGGGAGTGTGAGAGCTGATTATGAGCAGGTATGGCTCTGGGCCACCGGGGCTTAATCCACCAGGGACCCTCCGAGAGGCCATGCAGAATCAGACTGTCCCATTGGGGGCGGGGACATTTGCCTCCAGACTCATAGTTCTGCCCATCCCCCAAGGAATTAATTCCCCCCTTTTTGGGCAGTGTCCTCAGGCTACATAGGAGGAGGGAAGCTGTCGGCTGCAGGGACCTGTATGCAGCTGCGGGTCAGACACTCAGGAGGGTCAGGATGCAGGAGGCAGAGGCCAGGTTCTGGGGCCTGCAGTCCTGGGCTCCAGTTCTGGCTTCACCACTTACTGTCTGAACGGCCCTGCACAAACCACATTCCCGAGATTCCACTCCACAAAAGAAGAGACACTGGTAAAAACGATCACCCCCGCTTGCGGGTTTTCATGATGATCACATAAGCTAAAGCATACATCAGCACCTGGCAGATGCTGAAAGGTAAATGTTACCTATTATTAAATTACAGTAAAGGTTACCGAGAAAGCAGGATGCACGTGACAGGCATATACCTAAGTCCTACTGGACTGAGTCCAGGAAAGGACGCTGATAAATGTAAGGCCTTCACCTGAGGGCAACTAGCATCTTACCAACACTTGGTAGCTATGGTAACAACTAAAGGTGATTCTGGGCGTATAAGTCATTCTGGGCACATCCATGAATTCAACAATTCTAATACTAAGTGTGAACAATAATCAAAATGAAAAATATCAATGAAAATTTGCTAAGCTTACACTCCATGCAAAGTACTATGGCAGGAGCTCTAAACATCTGTGCTATTAGTCAAGACTTATGGGAGTTCTCGTTTACTAGAGAGAAGCTAAGAGCTATTCTGAATAAAAGCAAATACAAAATCAAAAGAATGAGGAGGAAAGAAAAGAGCCTGGGCTTTAAAGCCACAGGGACCTGGGTTCGTATCCCAGCTGCACCACTGACTAAGTACATAACCTTGACCAATTTACCTAACCTCTCTTTGTCTCAGGTACACCTGTAACGCAGGCTGAAGATACCTCTCGGGACTTGGATTAGTTACCAAGTATGTACGGTACCTGGTGCAGAGAGATGCCTGCATCGTCACTGTCATTAAACATGTTACAAAGATGCACAGGCTAGGCAAGGAACTAGGTGGGCCTCACGGCTCCGCGGCTAGAACACCGCGGCTCCCTTAATGAACTCTGAAGGTTAATGCGATGTTGAAATGAACCAGGAAGCCACGCTGGAGAAGAGGAAAATAAAATATACAAAATGTATCACAGGAATACAACACTCGGATAAGCCAAACGCTTTTTATACTGCTATTAACTGATGTTACCACAATAAATTAAAAAAAAAAAAAAAAAAAAAAAAAAAAAAAAAAAAAAAAGAATCACAGGTAGACAAAGGGACAGCAGGTCCACTCACCTCGACCTTCAGGCCCGCCTGGAAGCTGATGCCATCAGGGATGGTTGTCTGGAATTCGGCAATGGTGTAATACTCTTCCTCCACCTGGGGTGGGATGGGGGGCTTGGGCAGGTTGAGACCTCGAGGCTGGTATGAGTAAACAAAGTGCTAAATCCAACTGAGTCCATTACCATGGCACTGAAAGAGGGGAATGGCGTGGGGAGTGCTAAGGCCCACAGTCATCCTCAAGGGGGCGCTGATGGACCCATGGGACAAAACCAAGAGGACCGTTCAGATCATTCCCTCTTCGATGAGTTACTGGTCCTTCAGCTTTAGAGCAAACACAAGAAACATTTGCCAACATCATGAACATCTGAGGCAAGACCAAAAATCTCTGAACTTCAGAGGCGGCGAGGGTTGTGGAAAGAACACAAGTTTGCAAATCACACCCATCGGGCTTAGAAACACTGATTACGTGTGTGACTGGGGTCACTGTAGGCATTCCGTAAGTGGGTGCAGTGAGCCATCCAGCACAAGGCACGCGCCCAACGGAGGCTCACTACATGGCAGGAGGTAAAAAAAGATGACCCACTTTTCAATGTATTCGTCGGCAAGGTACCAAAGGAATGAAAAATACATGAAGTAAAATATCAGAATGGCACCATGAATGGTTTCTGAGCCTCATCCCAGTTTTGGTGCCAAGGCACCTGATCTGAGAAGACTGATCTAAGACAAAGGGACGTGGGCTCAGGAAGCAGAGGCTATGTCCCGAGGCCTAAGTGTCTCAAAGCCACGGGCAACTTGTTTTTCCACCTGTTAACGGGACGGGCACTTGTCCGGCCTGCTGCGCGGGGCCACCAGGTGGGCAGGAAGGGAGCTTCTTTGGAAAGGGCCAGGCAGGCGTGAGAGGCTGGTGCCAGGTTAAGGGCAGGCTCCCCAGTACCAAGGGCCCACTTACTATGGTCATGTCCCGGCGAGGAGGGGGTCTCTGCCTCATCTTGGGTGATCCTGTGAAAAGACAAGATCTCATTGCACACACGTGCGGAATTCTACAGGTGAAATTCCTGAAGGGGATACCAGGAAAGACCTGTTCCCTGTTTCATCCTGTCCAAGACAGGGCACACCACTCTGCTGAGGCCTTAGTGGGCTGCTGAGAGCCTTCCTGCGAGAACAGCTGGATTAGGAAGGGGCCGTTCAGGTTTGGCTCAGGAAGGCCATGGCTGCAGCACTGGAAAGCTTTCCAGGGAGGGCAAAAGGGTAGGCTGCAGGGTAACGCAGAGGCGGGCTGCAACAAGCTTTCTGACTCTCTGAGCCACGAGGCCCTCGTCTGCAGAAGGAGAGTAACACCTGCCTTCTAGGGGCCGTGGTAGAGAGGAAAGTGAACAATATGTGTGAGGCTCTCAGCACATGGCAGATATGCCATACCTGTTACTGCCTCTGGCTCTGTGTTCTAGAACAAATCCAACTTAAACAACATGTAAACAGAACCGAACTCGGGCTGATGACTTCAGGAGTTGTTACTCTGGAGTGGGGCTACCCTGACTGTGGGCCTCAGGGTCAGGAGGAGGATGGCTTTGCAGTGGTCCAAGGCTCCTGGCTAAAGGCAGCATGTTGAGAAAGGCACCCCGGTGTTGCCAGAGCTGGCTTAGCGCAGGTCTGCCCAGAGGTGTAGTTTGGCAGTTGGGGTGTGGAGATGATGGCTAATCTCTTCAATAACCACTTCGCCTGTCTTCCATTAGCATAAACAGCAACAGAGTTTTAGCCAGCCAGCCAGCTGCCTGTATAAAGACCACATTTCCTAGACTCCCTTGCAGCTAGGTATTGCCATGCGACCAAGTTCTAGCCACAGGACGTGAGAGAGTGGGAATAGTGCAACTTCTGGTCTCGTCAGCCACTTCTCTTGGCCTCGGTTCATGGACTGGACTAGCCGTGAGCCGTCTGAGACTAGGAAGATGAGAGCAACACACGGCAGATGCAGCATAACAAGATCCTTGACTGCACGCAGTAGCCATGGTGGCCCTGAACATATATCTGAACTCTTCCGTAAGAAGGAAGTAAACATCTGAATGATTTGTGCCACTGTTATCAGATATATGTATGTGGTGGCGGTGTGTGTGTGTGTGTCTTTCTTTGAGCATCTGAACCTCTCTTAATGTGGGGTTTCAGATCTTCGCTCGCTCCTCTAGGTTAATGGGGATCCTCCTGTGCTCTTGGCCATGAGAGACTAGAGTCACAGAATCTAGACGCCGGACAGAACCCCTGCCGCGGCTTGTCAATGCTTTCTCTCAGAGCAGCTCAGCAGAGAATGTGAGACTCAAGAAGTTCCTGGGCTGAAAGAGCCATGTAAACAGCTAGAGAAGCCCAGCTGGGGACAGATGACTTCATCTCCGTGGCCAATAGGAAGCCGCGTGCTTGAGGCTGGAGTCCTAGGAACGTAGCAGACAGTAATGAACCCTAATCTCAGGTGTGATGGGCACATGAAACGGTGAATTGTACACCTGCTTCGAAAAGCAAGATGGATAAAGAACTGTTGTTAGAGAAAACCCCACGTAAAAGGGTCAACTTTTTCTTCCTCTGGCTCAGAAACGAAGCCATGAGGAGAGAGCACTGGTGCTGGAGTCAGACGGGCATGGGTTCAAATCCCGGCCCCACCGTTTACTAGCTGGGCAGTCTGGGACAAACCACTTGATTCCTCTGCTTCCCAATCTGTAAAAGTAGGAAATCCCTCCAAGGTTGTTATGCAGAGTCAGTGAGACTAATTCTAATGGCCCTGGCACACAGCAGGGGCTTGAGAGGCAGTAGCTGTCTGATCATCGTGAGACGGTGGGAAACGTGGTCGGGAGCAGGAAAGCAGCGTCTCTCTGCTCAGGGTCTACAGCTTGCTGGCTGAACCACTGGAACAAGTCACCCAGGGTTTCTGAGCCCCTGCTTTCTTATCGACAGCATGAGCGACAGTGTGTGAGGAGCACTGAGCACAGGGCCTCGCTGGCTAGTCCCCCAGCCTCCTGGACTTGGGTGGGTGTCACTCACTTGGCTTGACATCGCCATCTGGCACCGGGCGGCCTTCAAACCGGCCGTCCCTCTGGTTGCTGAGCAGCTCCTTCTCCCTGCCCACCGAGTTCTGCGGCCGGGAAACTCCATCCAGGTCAAGGACGCCCGCGTGGGCAGACGAGCCGGGGCCCAGCTTTGGGGGTAAGGGCTCCCCGCTGCTCTTCTTCAGGTATGAGGCTGGGGCCCAGCCCTCTTTGCCCTGGTACCTGTGAGGAGGAAGGACGCTGGTCAGGCTGTTCTGCTACCTATGGGAAGAAACCACACCCCCACTGTGAATCCTATCTTGGGGCCCAGATGGCAGGAATGATGGGTCACAAGTGCCCAGGCCCAGAGGCTGGCACACTGCTTGCCGGCCTCCTGATGAAGCCTGAGCCATCAGGGCTCGGCATTCAAGGCCTTCCAACCTGGCCTCTGCTTGCTCCCAGCCTCCTCTCAGCAACGCCCCCGTCCCACCCACCCCACTTGGCCTGCAGCCTCCCAAATGTGCCGCTGTCTTTCAACCCCCATGTCCCTGCTCTTGGAGACCCTCTGCCAGCAAAGCCCCTTCCCCCTGTTTTCCCTGCTTCTCTTTCCCAGCTCTGCTGAATACCATTCCCCCCTCAAGCCTTTTCTGAGCCTCACCAAGAACGAAGCCCTTCCTCCCAGTGCCCCACTGCCTGCGTGTACCAGTCCCAATACCTACGACACAGACACACTTGGCAGGCCTGTCTCCCCACGTAGCACACGAGCTCTGGGGCAGGGCCATGGCGGATCCAGCTCTGTGTGTCAAGGGTCTCCGTGCCAGTGAAGTGAAGAAATAAAGGGACAAGTGGGCAAATACTTTTACAGCCATTGATGGCTTTCGTCCATCCAGTCCCGGAGGTGGCCGACAGGCACTCAGACCCAGGCTGCTGCCACCTGTCTGTGCTCCTAACTCCCAGGCACTGGGCACAGGGAAGGCGGGGCTCTGGGCAGTTGGTTCCATGCGCATTCAGAGGGAATGAAGCAAGCGGGGGCTGGTTCCCCGTCTCACCCAGGATCAGCTGGGTCCCTCCCTGAACTGAGAGTGACTGAGATCCTGACAAACCAGCTCACTGAATTCCAACGGGACTCCAGGGAGTACAAGGGTCCCTTAACTCTCCACAGGGAACTCAGTTCATGGCAATGACCCAAGGGGTTGGGTGGGACTGCAGGCGCCCCAGAGCTGCTGACACTGTGTGTGATGGCCAACAGTGCCCATCTCTTTTGAGCCCCATGTTCAAGGGATGTCACCCTGGACACTTGAAATTGGCCAGGATGTTTACACCATGGAAATTGGCAAACACGGCAACTCAAGGGCATTTTCCCCTTGGAGAGCAGCTGTTACACATCTCCCTGCACCCTGCTGGTCTGGCCTGGAGAACAGGTGCCTACACCCTTAAGGAGCTGAACACACCACACTGACCGGCAGTGATATACGACAGGGCCAAGCATCTCGTCAAGAATTACTTTAAGAACTAAGTAGCACTGTTTCAATGAAAAAAAGTCCTCTATAACTGAAAGCAAATTTATAAGGATATAGAAATCTACAGAGCTTGGCAGCAACCAATCTTAAAATACCAACCCTCTGAGTGGGAATAGATCTTGCCTGAATTGGAAAATGCCACGTTACACGCAGCCCTCAGCCTCAAGATGAGACAGTTCATGTGGACGCAAAGCCATCAGCAGAGAGGCCACACAGGCAGTGGTGCATGGGCTTTGGGATGAGAAAGGTTGGGGTTCAAATCCTGACTCTGCCCCTTTCTCCCTGCAGTCAAACCTTCGGATGACTGCAGCCCTCGCTGACAATCGGGCTGCAGCCTCAGGACAGACTCAGGGCCAAGTAAGCCATTCTCGAATTCCAGAGCCACAGGTTTTGGGATAATTTGTTACACAGCAAGCTAGCATATATGTTCAAGGTGTTATGCGTCACTATCATTACTCCTTCGGACCTCAGTTCTGCAGATCCCCTCCCTCAGGACCCCGGGGCTCGGAAGCCCCTGTTCTGTGCTCCAAACTCCCCTGTGCCTCTCTGCAAAGTGTCATGCTCTGCCCTGGCCACCTGGGAAGGCGTAGGAGCCTGTCCTCGATGCCTGTCACCGTGAATCGCTGTCTTTCTCACTGTTGACTCCCCGACTCCCAGAACAGTGTTGGTGTGTGTTTGCCAAATGAAGGAAGTACCACACACTCAGCCCCACCTACGTAGCCCTCATGTCCTGCCTCAAATCACGGCACAGACGCTGGGTCACAGGGACCTCAGGCTTCCTCTCTTACCCCAATTTCCTGTGGTTACTGGCTGGCTTCTAGGGGGACCAAAGAGGGGGTTCCCAGGACTCGTTACTAAACCTGGGAAAGCACCAGGCAGACCAGCATGATGAGTTAGCACCCTACCTGCCTATGGGGGTTCCGATTTCATGACACAGGGAAGGAGCTGTGACAAAGGGTTTGAAAGGCCTTCACTAATGGACTCCGAAAGACTTGTAGTGGCCCCAGAGCCGGCTGAAGAGGGAAATCACACAAGTGGCAGCTCCGCCGCCAGCTCCTCATTAAGAGGAACATCTGGAGGTGGAGACCAGTCTTGCTCAACAGGGTCACTGCTCTTTGTGGTTCGCTGTGTTTGGAGAAGGTTTTGCTTATTACAGATTTTTAGAGAAGGATCTGAGTAGGGAGGGAAGCCAAATAGCACAAAGAAGCATCCCTTTATGGCTTGGGCCAAAACCCCACTCCATCCGCAATGGCTCACAGACCTCTGTGCGGCTGGAGCCCACGTGACCTGACATCCACCCAGTTGCAGTGGGTACCTGATCTTCCACCAGCCTTCGAGGTTTTTCTGAATGACCTCCACCACGGCCCCTCTGTCCAGGTTCATCTCATCCTGGTCACGAGCTGTATATGGGTAGATGACTGTGTACTTCTCTTCTGCAGGCACAAAGGGGCGCTGCGTAAGTCAAGGCCACTGAGGGTCCCAGGACATCAATGGCCCAGGCTGTGATCTGTGAGGTGTCCTTGCCCATCAGAGGGAAAGACTTCCTCCAGAGACCTCTGTGCGCCCCACAGGCCCTCACTTGGCCCTGGATGACCATGCGCAAGCAGCAACAGCACATGAACTGAGGGCAGGTCCAAATCCCTTAGTGTCACACATTCCTCTCGCCTCCTTCCATTGTGTGCTTCAAGGTCACTTTCCCTGACCTTGCCTCATGCCATATTCAGACCCATGGTGTCCTCATCGCCCTTACTTGGGTTCACTTCCCTCCCATGCCAGGAATTACGTTCTAGCACACCATATAATTTACTTATTTATTGTGTTTGGTTTGGGGTCTGTTTCCCCTTAAAGGCAGGGATCTGTGTCTTTCCTGTTCATTCCCCCGTCTCCAACACTGAGTACTGAGTAACTGCATCGTAGATGCACAGGTCCCGGTGGCCTGGTGGGAGCCACCCTGCTCACGCCAGAGGGGGCTAAACCCTCTGTGGCTCCTCCGCAGTCCTCGTTGGGGGAGGGTCAGGGACGGGCTGGATCGGGCAGCGCATGGTCTCAGGCTGAAATCACTACCGAAGAGACAGCTAGCGACTGTCATCACCTAGCTGGTAACTGATCTTCATTTGTCATTAATTACTTTCAAGCCCCTGAGTCGAACCATGCCCGAAGCTCAATATTACATTTTAAATTAATTTTTAAATTAAGATGTAACTGACATCTAATAGCGTACTATTTTTAGGTGCACAAACATAACAATCTCTATAGCTACATACAGCTGTATCTCACAGAATGATCACCTGCTTCGGTTTTCATTAACAGGACTGGGGTGCCTTTCCCCCAACTCTCCAGTCTCCCGCGCCCTCCCCCAAGGCCAGGGGACCATCCTTCGGGCCCTAGTCTCCTGTGGGAGAGCTGCCTCTAGCTGTGTCCCTCCCACAGCAGGGGCCTAGGCTCTGCTGGAAGGGCTGCTGATTGTCACACTCAGGCAGGGCCCTCCAGAGGGCAAGAGGGTGACTCCCATCCCCAACACCGTCGGCAACGACTGCTGAGCCAGAGAGCAGCTGAGTGTCCCAGGGGAGCCCAGCACGGAGGGGAGGGGGGCTTTCCTGTTTGGGTTACATGCCGGCCCCCAGGGAGTGAGCCAGCCAGCTGTGGGCTGGTGTGGACGGCTAGTGTGTGGGGAGCGACCCTCCCTTTGGGAAAACACCACTGTCCATCTGTGGCCTGCCCAGCTGGTGCAGAGGGAGGCGGAAAGCGCACAGGGCGTTTATTTATTTATTGGTCTAGCTCACTGACCTGCTCTGTGGGGGCCGAGCTGACTCAAGTTGCACATAGCCTGTGTACAGCAGCGTCAGCTGTTCCCTTGCTCGGGCAGGCCGCAGGCTGGGGTGCGGGGGTAATGCAACCCGGTCCACACACGGAAGTTCTCTCTAGCTGGGCCCCAGACCAAGTGCAGGTCGTCCTACAGGCCCCAGACGCCTGGGGCTGGCACCCTCTAGCTGGCTGGCACGAGGGGATTCTCTAGCCCAGAGGCCTCCGTGGGCTCCGTGGGACACTCAGTGACCCCTAACAAAGTTTAAGTAGAAGACCTTGTAGATTGCATGGTGGGTACTGCCTCAGGGCACTGCCACTTAGCACCCGCCTGTCCTTCCTCTGGTGGCACTACCAGCCTCTGTCCACATGGTTTGGGCAACGCTGACTTCCCTGCCTCCTGGATGGAGAGGAGGGTCTGTGGCCCTGGCCTGGCATCCCCCTGGCCACTGGGATTGGATCAGGGACAGCATATGACCCACATGGGTTAGCTGGAACCCACCCTGGGATCTGTGTTTGGTGAGTGTCCCCGCAGGGTCCCTGGAACTACTCTCGCCATGAGAGAATGGCTCCAGCAAGGTAGAGGGCAGAGCAGAGGGGCGGCAGGAGTGTCTCAGGCCCCCAGGATGTTTTCAAGCCCCTGGATCCAGCCATGCCTGCAGCTATACCTACCCTGGGCTTTTTAGTGAAATGAATCAATATACTTCTCTTTTTTGCGTAAACCAGTTTGACGTGGTTCTCTTTTCCTTGCAGGTCACTAGCTCAGCATTAGAGAGGCCCCAGACATCACTCCTTAACCTGGGAAACTTTAAGGCCCAGAACCTGTCCTCCCAAGCCCACATGCCAACACACACTCATGGCACCAACAATGCACACGGCACAGACGAGGCCACTGTGTCTCACATGCAACAGGCACAGAGCAGGCAGGCGCGTGCAGATGCGAGGACCCAGCTCCCAGCCCCGAACGGAGAAGCAGACTCCAAGGCAGACACCTGGACGCCAGCTGATGGCATACAAGTCCCCCAGGGTCCGGCGGCGGCCCATGGGCCGGGGCAAAGACCAGTACCTCCACGAGACTGGACGGGCAGCATGTGGAGGGGAAGGGCAGAAGGCAGAGGTGAGAAGAAAGCACTTTCGGGGTCTCCAGGCAAAAGGGGTGTGTCCCCATTTCAGAGAAATTATTTCTGAGTCTATACCAAACCCAGGTGTCTCAAAAGGACTGAGTTCCCAAGGATTAACCTTACACTTGAGTGAAGAGGCATCCAGGAGACATAATTCTATCCCTGGCATGATCATAGAAAGGAACTAAGAGAAGCTTCTGTGGCAAGGGAAAGAAAAGTATACAAATCCTTGGGAAAATACGGTCTCTCTCCCATCTACTAAGCTGTGTGACCCTGGGCAGGCGTCTCTATCTTTCTGAGCCTGTCTTCTCATCTATGAAATGGGGGTAATAATCAGCTCCTTACTAAAGCACGCCCATGTGGTCATCAATGGTTTAGGGGAGCTGGACTTTCCAGCAGTATACACCACTGCCCCCGATCTGAGTGGATTCTATAGCATTCCCGTGTTACCCCGGCGCCCCTGGGCCTCACAAACGTGGAGCAAACCAACAGTCGTTTTACTCTGGGGACTTGGCCATAATAAAACTGAACGCAAAACCCTCTATAACCCTTGAGCACAGAAATATCCCTTCTTCTCACGCTCTGTTCTGACAGACACGTCAGTGGTTTTGCGTCTCCTCAGGACAACCAGCCAAAAGGCCCAGAGGTTCAGCCTAGGTAAGCAGAGCTATATGATAATAACAGGTCCTCGTTTGTTATTGCTTAGGCTCTTCATCAGGTGCTTTGCATGTGGGATCTCATTTAATTAAAAAAGAAATCCCGTGATGCAGACACCAAGAACTTTTTGAGGAGGTGGCTGAGTCGTAGAAAGGTTAAGATGCCGGCCCAAGTTTACCCAGCCAGCAACTGCTGCAACTGAGATTCAAATTTCAAATTTTCGTTGGCCTGACCTGAAAATCTTTTTGTTCATTAGCTAGATGGACGCACACTCTAGTTTCAGGAATGCTTTTTGGAGTGGAGGGAGTCCATTGGGCCTTAGTGGTTCAGACAGGGCCAGAACCACCCCTTCAGGATACCTGTTGGGGGGGAAGTTCTCTGGGACATGGAAGTGTGTGTGGGCCAGTGAAGGGGGTCAGCTCTGACCCTGACACCCAGTCAGGGCCATTAAGCCAGCCCAGAAGGCGGAGATCTTTACAAGATGGCTTTCATTGTCTTGCAAATGAGCTGGATGCAGCACCCCTCATATTGTGGACGTGAGAATGAATGATTCAGGGGAGGATAAGTGACCTTGTTGACAGGCTGGGGCCCCCTGGGGTTCCATGCAGGTGTCAGGGCCCAGTTCCTGCCAGGCTCCCCTGGGTTGGCTCCCAAAGGCCCCTAAGAGAGGGCAGGTTCGCCCACCAACCCTGACCTCATGCCTGGGTTCCCGTCCCCAGGCTCCTCAGAGGCAGACTTGAAGAGAAGGGACTGGGTGAGAAGGCGCCCGTGTGGGTGGCCGGCCAACCCGGGTCTCCCCAGCAGGCCCGAGGCCCGAGGCCCGAGGCCCAAGCTCCGGCTTACCTTCCTCGGGCTGCAGGGAAAACTCATCCTGCCCACCGTCCTGCCCTTCGAGGCAGGTCGCGGGGACCCAGCCTTGCTCTTCAGCGGTGCTGACGAACCACCAACCTGGGAAAACGAGAGTGCAGACCGATGTCGGCTGGGTCAGGGGTGAGGTCTGGGTGTCAGAACAGAGTCACATATTCAGGCACTGTATGCGTCAACGCTCAGGTAAGGCTACAGAAGCCACTATACTGGAGGAACACACCTCACTGCGTCAGCTGTCTGCTACCTGGTGAAGAGGGACAGGACCAACCTGCCCTGCAGACGGGGGCAGGGGAGGGAGAGGTCGTCGCAAAAGGAAAGGCAAGAGTAAAGAAGACAGCTACCTTCCTAGGGTGTGCGAGGCGCTCACTATGGTACTTGCATTGTCTCGCATCGTCTTCACGTCACCATCCTCACTGCACCGGTGAGGAAACTGAGGCTCCACCTCGGGGAGAACAGACCTGTCCAAGTTCTCCTGGTTGACGGCAGAGCTGCACGTGCACCGGGGCATCTGCTGTTGATGCCACTGCCCCCAATAACTCACCTGATCCTGCATCGGTCTGTGCATGTCAAGCTCAAGCTGGCTGCAGATGTGACTGCCTCGGAGGCCTCTCCCCCAGACTCAGGCCCTCCCTCATCAGAGAAAAGTCTGCATGGAGCTTGTGGTGGGCGGGATAATGGCCCACCAAAGATCGCCACATAATCCCCATGCGGAACCTATGCATGTGCGAAATTACGTGGCAAAGGGGGTGAAGGTTGCAGATGGGATTAAGGTTGCCAATCAGCTGACCTTCAAACGGGGAGATAGATGACCCTGGATTACATGGGTGAACCAGTGTAACCGCCGGGTCCTGAACTATGGAAGAGGGAGGCAGGAGAATCAGGGC